>CM068586.1:49750432-50061666 GCA_035048485.1 Pteria penguin | reverse complement strand
TACAACAAATACATAACTATCAAAATGTAAAAGAACACAAACACTCAATATTGCAAATTTTCGGCCTCACAACCTTTATCAAGTAATTCAAGAGACGAAAAATATAATGCTATGCTAAATCCATGTCTAGGTTTCAAAAATGCATTGAGAAGCTAATGTATTTTTGAAACATAGACATGGATTTTATATAGCTTTATATTTGTCATCTCTTCAATTGCTTGATAGAGGTCATGAGGGCGATAATTTGCAATATTGAGTGTTTGTGTTCTTTTACTTTTTATGTACCGAACTTCCCTTTAGAGGACTACTTAGAATCTTTATTACTTATCAAGATGTAGTCAAGATATATCTACTTTCAACTTATTTTTGTATTTCAAAGGAACATTTGTATTGCTTGCACTTGCACTTATTGTTAAATTGGTACAGTGACAGACAGACAGACAGACAGACAGAGAGATGGTCCTTCGGAAAGTCAGAGGACTGATCAGACAAAAAGAGTATGGTGCTGTGCAGGAAAAGCAAAATGACCACTTACTCAAACTCATGATCTTGCAGGGTGAAAAAAGTCTGAGATCATACAGTCTCGGAGATATGATTTATGGAATCAGATATCGAATTGTATTAAAAAGTAAAGAAATGATACAGTAACAAAATATTAGATATCTAAAAAAACAAATGGCAGATTTCTCTATTTTCATGTGATAAAGTTTACATCAAGCTGAAAAAATAAACACTTTTGTCAGGTTGCCATATCATGATAATGGAGGTCAAATTTAAATTATTAATCAATAAATATCAAGAAACACCTGATGTCAAATTTTCTGCCACATGGCCTTTATAAAGCAGAGCAGAAAGTAAAATCTCCATGCAAAATCCACATCTGTTGCTTAAATGAGCCTGCGACTTGTTTACTCCATCTTGTGCTCATTGAACCAGCAAACATGGATTTTATGTAGCAATTTTTAGCTCGCTGTGATGAAAGTCTTGAGAGCTATTGTAATATGCCTGACATCATTGTTGCTGTTGTCCATAGACAAATAATTTGACCTTGGTCATAATTGTGAACAGCAAGAGATAGGGATTTCATACTCTATAAGTGTATTCCTTGTGCTAAGACCTTTCATTTGGTACCAAACTTTTGGACTTTGTTAATTTGACCTTAAAGTCGGACCTATGTACAAAAAACTTTCTGAATTTAAATTTGGTTGCCACCGGTGAACTCTTCTGACAGCTCTTATGCTATTTTCTTATTTCAATTGATAAAGACCAAGTGGCCGGAAATTTGTGGACATTGAATGTTTCCTGTTATTTATTAATTTAATACTTCCTGATCTGAACACTATTCACAGATTTTTAAGGTTTTAATGGCTGTTTAACTCATATATTTTTTATATACATATATAATTTATACAAAATTTCTACATCAGTACTCCATGATTCATCCCACGTTTTCCAAGACTTAGAAGATGGACTGACCGTTTTACATGTAGCATAAGGATACTGGTTCTATAAAGGAATTCATATAAAGAAAGGTATCGTTATGAGTACCGCTATAGATCTAAAACAGGTACAGGCCTGGTTTCAGAAACAGTTTAAGGTACGGTATTAAAACCATGTACCAGTATCCAACTCTATACAAAACATTGGTATATGGCATAAACTAAACAGATCACAATGAAGATAAAAAAAAAACAAATAAATAAAAATTGATAATAAATGGCCACACAAGTCGACTCAAAAACAAAATAGCTCACTTCAAAAATAGAATGTCGCCAAACAAGATATCTCATAAACAAAACTTTTAACATCAAAACAAGAAAATATTGACAAAGAAATTCTTTCACCAACACCCAACATTTACATAGGTTGACACATAATCAGTTCAACAGTTGTACAAATCAACAACTCTATGATTACACCCATCCCCCTCCAGGAACACTTCTGAAAGGGGACATCATATATCAAATCATATTTAAACGAGGACATCAAATCTTATATCATGTAACTATCCAAACGGAAACATCTAGATAATGCACAAAACAACAGAAATAAATCCACATCTAATAAATCATAATTTATAGTACAATAACACCTCTAATAAATCAAGTTTCTGTATCCTAAAGTATCATATAACATTACTGCTCAGTCCAACCAACAGGGAACTATGATGCCTACAACATTCTAATGAAACTTAGAAAATACGTCCGACTACAAAAAGCATGTGATATCAAAATCTACAATAATGTAACTATAAATTAAATCCTCTGTACTTTAGACTGGTCTCGGAGGATTTAGTCCCGATGTAGGAATGACCAGAAGATCTGCCGCACGTGCTGACATATGGTGCCTGGGACATCTGGCTTATGACAATGGTGCATGAGACGTCTGGCTGTAGCTTTTTACCCGAGAATAGATCAAGGAAGGGTACATATTTATTCTATCAAGTAGGTTACTGGTGCTTTCTTTACCTGTATCTCTGAAAAATATATGTAAATACATGTATAGGTAAAGGAGGCTTGGTCTGAAAAAAGAAATTAACATTTTGTTTCACACTGATGATTTTGTAAAATGTTATGAAGGGGTGTATCTACAGGCATGAATGTGTTTAGAAAGTAGATTAAAATCTTCCCAAAAAGGAGTCTGTAACAAAAATAACAAGAAGCACTCAATTTCCAGAAATTTTCCACCACCTGGCCTTTATCCAGTGCTTCATTGGTAAACTAAATCTACCTATCAAGTACAATTCATGTTAGCTGGTAGAAACATGAAGTATAAAGATCTTAACCCATTAAACCACATGAAAAGCCAGGTGGCAGAAAATCTGTGGAAACTGAGTGCTTCTTCTTATTCATGAATGTGTTGTTTATGAAGATGTTAAGGCAGCCAAATGGACGGCGAGGTCAAGGACAAAGTGATCTAAATGGTTTCCTTGACGATTAATGCTACAGTCTGATTATATTGCTCACATAGTGTTGTTGGAAACCTGAGTATCTGGAGAAATCAGCCTCTGAGATACACAGGCAGACAGTTCATCTGACAGAAGATAAAACATACAATCTCACAGACATGAAAGGTCTTCACAAGTGAGGGCATAGTGAGTTCCACAGAGGCATTTTAGCTTACTCCGGCACTGATACCCCTTGACAGATATGAGAGGGCATAGTGAGTTCCACAGAAGCATTTTAGCTCACTCCAGCATTGATATCCCTTGACAGAAATGAGAGGGTATAGGGAGTTCCACAGAAGCATTTTAGCTCACTCCAGCATTGATACCCCTTGACAGATATGAGAGGGTATAGGGAGTTCCACAGAAGCATTTTAGCTCACTCCAGCATTGATACCCCTTGACAGATATGAGAGGGTATAGGGAGTTCCACAGAAGCATTTTAGCTCACTCCAGCACTGATACCCCTTGACAGATATGAGAGGGTATATGGAGTTCCACAGAAGCATTTTAACTCACTCCAGCATTGATACCCCTTGACAGATATCAGAGGGTATAGGGAGTTCCACAGAAGCATTTTAGCTCACTCCAGCATTGATACTCCTTGACAGATATGAAAGGGTATAGGGAGTTCCACAGAAGCATTTTAGCTCACTCCAGCACTGATTCCCCTTGACAGATATGAGAGGGTATAGGGAGTTCCACAGAAGCATTTTAGCTCACTCCAGCATTGATACCCCTTGACAGATATGAAAGGGTATAGTGAGTTCCACTGAAGCATTTTAGCTCACTCTGGCACTGATACCCCTTGACAGATATGAGAGGGTATAGGGAGTTCCACAGAAGCATTTTAACTCACTCCAGCATTGATACCCCTTGACAGATATCAGAGGGTATAGGGAGTTCCACTGAAGCATTTTAGCTCACTCCAGCACTGATACCCCTTGACAGATATGAGAGGGTATAGGGAGTTCCACAGAAGCGTTTTAACTCACTCCAGCATTGATACCCCTTGACAGATATCAGAGGGTATAGGGAGTTCCACAGAAGCATTTTAGCTCACTCCAGCATTGATACCCCTTGACAGATATCAGAGGGTATAGGGAGTTCCACTAAAGCATTTTAGCTCACTCCAGCATTGATACCCCTTGACAGATATGAGAGGGTATAGGGAGTTCCACAGAAGCATTTTAGCTCACTCCAGCACTGATACCCCTTGACAGATATGAGAGGGTATAGGGAGTTCCACAGAAGCATTTTAACTCACTCCAGCATTGATACCCCTTGACAGATATGAGAGGGTATAGGGAGTTCCACAGAAACATTTTAACTCACTCCAGCATTGATACCCCTTGACAGATATGAGAGGGTATAGGGAGTTCCACAGAAGCATTTTAACTCACTCCAGCATTGATACCCCTTGACAGATATGAGAGGGTATAGGGAGTTCCACAGAAGCATTTTAGCTCACTCCAGCACTGATACCCCTTGACAGATATGAGAGGGTATAGGGAGTTCCACAGAAGCATTTTAGCTCACTCCAGCATTGATACCCCTTGACAGATATGAGAGGGCATAGGGAGTTCCACAAAAGCATTTTAACTCACTCCAGCATTGATACCCCTTGACAGATATGAGAGGGTATAGGGAGTTCCACAGAAGCATTTTAGCTCACTCCAGCATTGATACCCCTTGACAGATATGAGAGGGCATAGGAAGTTCCACAGAAGCATTTTAGCTCTATCTAGCACTGATGCACCTTGACAGATGCGAAATGTACGGAGTTCCAGTTAGGCAGCTTTAGTAATGCTGTCCAATAGACATAAGTGGTTTCCAGATTAGGTTTTTAGAAAAAGAAGCTACAGTGAGTTTTAAGGTAGCCTTTTAGCATACTGGCCATCTTTGTCACTAGACAGGGGATGGACTGCCCTGAAACTTACTGTTTTCCTTTGGCCTCCTTGACCACCATGGCCTTTAGAGATATGTAAGTGGTCAAAGCAAGTTCCAGCATATTGGTAAAACCCACTTGGGCACTGACCTTTTGAGACAGCCTAGTGAGTTGCAGTGCAGCATTTAGCCAAATTAGACTCCCATGCCTTTTAGAATAGGTAAGATAGTACAGTGAATTCCGGGGCAGTTCTTTAGCCCACTTAGCCACAAATACCTTTCGAGAAATGTAAGAGGCCACAGCGCAATTCAGTGCAGTCCTCTGGACCACTTGGACACCAAAGCTTTTAAACATGAGACAAGAAGGCATAGTGAGTTCCAGTAGAAGACTCTATCCCACTCTGTTCTCAATGTACATGCTCCTATGAGGCCACTTACCTATAAAAAGTGGTGACATGGTACTGTATCCAGCGTAACTTGACAAAACTTCTCTGATCGGCATTGCTTATTTCAAATTCCTGAAACATACAAGTATAATACATATATAATCCAATAAAATTATACACAAGTTGATTCATCCATTTCTTTTCAGCTTTACAAAGTTTTGGTGGTTCTAACTTCTTTATTTTTACACCTCTTATTCTATAATACAATGTTTGGTTTACATTCGAAACATTTTTTTGTTTTTAAGTTAGGCCAAATAAAATTAATGTTTAGTTTCTCTAGCACTTTTTATCAAATACAATGTAATGATGACGCTGGGAGGCTTTTTTTATATAACATACGTTTTATATTTATTGGGAAAATACCAAATCTCAAAAACGAATCAGTCATCAATAATGTGGAGGTCAAGTAGATTAATATATACCAAGCCAGCATGGCCTAGTGGATAAGGTGCTCGGCTCGAGACCGAGAGCTCCTGGGTTCGACTCCCGCACTGGGTGCACCAGTGTTCTGTCTTTGGATGTGACAGTAAAAACCGAGGTCCTGTGTCACAGTAGTCATGGCATGTTAAAGATCCCTGATTCGGGTGGGTCTGTTGCAAAGGTATCAATTTCTATGCAATGCATTAGGCAGATGCTGTCACCTTATACGTGAAATGGTCATGGAGTGACGTAAAACAACATTCAATCAATCAAATCACACCCCTCACTATGGCCCCTGGCTTATCATCCAAGGGAGGCTTGTTGATGCCCAAGACATAATCTGTACACAGATAACGTTCAATTTTGGTCCCCTCTAACACTGATGTCAGTTGAATGTTTTAAAGAAAAATTCAATCTCAAATTGCGGAAAAAAGGGACATGGGAAATTCATAAAATCATATATAATAATTTTGTATGTAGCACCAATTTTAGTGATGCAGCGGTGCCTGAGAAACTGAATTTTAATGTTATTTGGCTTTAGTAGATTTGTTGTGAACTTACTGCATGATATGTGTGCTCCGTGGGACTTGTATTTTCTTGTCGTTTCTGTTTGGATCTGTAGTATGGGATTGTGGAATCTTTTGTATGTTCTCTCTTCATTATACATGTCACCTGAAAAAAAGAGATGTGTGTTTGAAACACTGATGCCCTTGATGGCACTTACATGTATATTTAATGTTTAAGTTTTTGAGAAATAAGCAATAGGTCACAAGTAAGGCAACAGGATAAAACTTTTTGATTTCAACGAAAAGATACTGTCACATGGAATACATAGAAAAACAGATTACATACCCCTGAATTCCTGCTTCTTAAGCATAACAAAAAAACCTAGAGTAGCATTATAAGAAACATGTCAGTATGTTGCCTGCAGAGATGTGACAGAAAGACATACAAAGACAGATATGTGATTGACATATAACGACAGAGATGTGACAGACATACAAAGACATAAGTGATTGACATAAAAAGACAGAGATGTGACAAACATACAAAGACAGTGATGTGATAGACATACAAAGACAGGGATGTGACAGACATACGAAGACAGGGATGTGACAGACATGCAAAAACAGGGATGTGACAGACATGCAAAGACAGGGATGTGACACACATGCAAAGACAGAGATGTGAGGGACATACAAAGATAGAGATGTGACACACATACAAAGACAGAGATGTGAAGGACATACAGAGATGCAACACACATACAAAAACAGAGATGTGACAGACATACAAAGACAGAGATGTGAGGGACATACAAAGACAGGGATGTGACACACATGCAAAGACAGAGATGTGAGGGACATACAAAGATAGAGATGTGACACACATACAAAGACAGAGATGTGAAGGACATACAGAGATGCAACACACATACAAAAACAGAGATGTGACAGACATACAAAGACAGAGATGTGAAGGACATACAAAGATAGAGATGTGACACACATACAAAGACAGAGATGTGATTGATATACAAAAACAGAGATGTGACAGACACACAAAGACAGATATGTGATTGACATAAAAAACAGATGTGACAGACATACAAAAAAAGAGATGTGACAGACATACAAAGACAGAGATGTGATAGACATACAAAGACAGAAATGTGATAGATATACAAAGACAGAGATGTGATATACATACAAAGACAGAGATGTGATATACATACAAGACAGAGATGTGAGGAACATACAAAGATAGAGATGACAATATGGTATCTAATACAAAAGTCATTTGCACTCTCTGTCTAAACACAATTGGAATTTCAATGGAAAACAATGATCTTTTTTATTTTATTAATACCTGCATTATTTATTTCTTGACTTAAGTATTATCATAACCCAATCTTAATGTTGTGTGGTAGTGACTTTTTCTATACAGTAGCCGTCTACTTTTGACTTTTATGTGCAGTTTTGGAATACCTGTATGTGGGCTGTATGTTTTGAGCATTCCAGGCAGTTGGGGCTTATCAAACAAGAGATGCTAACTGATCCTGGTTGTACCTCTGGGATAAAGGGATACACTAGTATGTCTATAGATATCACTGTGGAATAATCTTTCTAAAATGAATACTGATAACACATTTCTCTGATAATTCAATACTTACTCGGTCTCCGGCAAGCCTGTAAATGCCTTTCAGTGCGCCCGGGTATTTTACATGGCGTGATTTCAGTTTAGGTACTGTGCTTGCTGGGTCATCTGAATTGGTGATCATGACTACTTTACCTAATAACAGAAAAAGAACAATTTGCATCTTCCTTTCGTTAGATGGTGAAGTTTTGTTTTTTTTCGAGCTAACAAGATACAGATAGATGCACCATCCCATACCCAAATATGTCCTTCTAGTTCAATTATCACTGATATCTGATGCGAGATTGTTTAACTGGTGAAGAATCAAAATCAAGGAAGTTCTATGTGATATCAAGAATTTTCACTTCATATAAAATTGACAATTCTCTTAACATAAAAGGGAAAGGGTAAGACACATAACTTGTAGCGCAGAAGTCACCAAGGAGATGTGCTATAAAACTTGGTAACAAGTGTCATAAGTAGTTATGATGTCTCATTTTATTGGTATTATTTACTGTTAGTTGATTTATGCTTTGTGGGACTTTATTTTCATGGTGATCTAACTTTGGATATTTAAGTTTTCACATGACATATATTTTACAGAAAGAGAGATGCATGTTAGTGTTCAATAGGGAAACCAAGGGTAACAAGGATTTGAACCAAAAAAAAACCTCATCTATCTCCTGTAAATGTTCTCACAAACTTTCAAACATGCATGGCCAGTGATTAAATCCTGGACAAAACTTAGTGAGACTCTCTTACTAATGGTTAGATTCATTTGCATATCATTAAGCTGAAAATCTGTATTTGCATGAATAAATATTTCGATCGGGAAGATTATACATTCATGAATAAGGTTCGACATTCTTTTCAAAAACCTTTGGCCACATAACCTTTATCACATGAAAAAGTGTACAAAATGTAGACAATGTAATACTGTCTTTTCCCTTGATTTATGCCAGATGGTCAGAAATACAGTGATGATTTCAGGTACTGACAAAAATATCTGAAATAGGCCAGGGATTGAGGTTGTCTGAAGGCTCCCAACCGCTGAAGAAATTCAGCATTCTGAAGACCCTAAATTGCCTTAAGTCTGTAACAAAGCGTGTCAAAGATCAATGTCTGGGCCGATAATACACCTTACAAAGTAGTGCATATGTTGGGGCTGATAAAGCGCATCAGAGATCAAAACAACAGACTAAACGACATTAACAATTTCAATCAGACAAAAAATGGAAACAAATCGTGGCGAAAATGCAATTTGCAAAAATATGGGAGACCTATTGAAATCATCAGCTTCCTGGACTCAAAATAAGAGATTTCCTTTAAATATCAGAAAAAATCATCACTGGAAATAAGATAAATCTTTGTACCGTATATATTGTCTGAATTATAAAACATGTAATATACATCATTCCTGATATACTGAAATTCAAGGAGACGAGAAAATCTACACATTTAACGAATCTGCAGGACATTTAAATTTGGACATCAGAACTGGTTTGACTTATCTGGAGGTTCCTGTTCCTTGGGTCTGAGTTAACGAGATTAATTAAACTTATCGTATGTGGTTAAAAACATAAGCTTAAGATTACAGCAATTATCGATCGGGAAATCCTTTATAGTCACCTTATTATACTTCCTTTACCTATTTAGTACAAAAAATGACATTGTATACTTGAACCATATACTGGTTGAATCGTTGTTTAATTCGAGAGGCTTTTGATAATAAAAAATAATATCAACTTATAGTCCGTTAATTACTGTAAGAATATCATGAATGAAGTATAACGCTAAACTTTTGAGTACACTTCATATTGCAAGAATAAGAATGTTATACAAACCGATGATTTCAAAAATGATGTTAAGTAATGTGCAACCCTATCAACTGTCAAACTTCCATAGGTGAGGTCCATTAGATCAAATGATGGACTAGCATAAGGCAACTATGTATGATCTCTATGACCATAGTAGCTTACCTTCAGGGAAGAATCTCATGTGTCTATAATATTCTACGACATGCCATGGACGGTAGAAATTGTCCAAGCTCTTCTCTCCCTGCCGGAAGTATTGGGCCTTGCTGAAGTAACAACCTAGACAAAAACATGTGATAAAATAATTACTTCTGTGTTATAAGATTGTTTGCTTTATTTGCTCATTACATAATGGCCACCTTGATCATTTTATGTATGTGATGACCTGCCTCGTGGAAGGCATCAAAATTTTTATTTTACAGAGATAATGTAATCATCTGTGACACTGAAACAGAAATTGGGCAGGGATTTCAATAAGAGCCAGTACCCGGTGAAATACTGCCACTTTAATTGAAAGAAGTCGCTTGTTCGAATTTATTTTGATCTCGAATTTCCTAATCACAAATGCACATATGACCACCAAAATGATACATCTCAAATTTCTAAATCACCTCCTAAAATAATTCTTATTGAAAACCTCAGCTGGGGTTGTCACGATTCTTTCAAATTTACCGGCAATTTTAGAGTTACTTAATAATCAAATAAGCTGCGTTTGTGAAACACTAATGCCCCTGGCAACCCCAAAGTCTAAAAAGTTATTTTTAGTGTGAAGGTCATTGTCAAGGTCAAATGGTCATCAACCTTGATGTCATTTGAAAGGGCTTTATAAGTTGAGTATTCATGTCATATATGAAGACTCCATCCTTCACGGTTCAAAAGTTATAGCTAAATCTAATGTTGACAACAGAAAGACAAACAAACAGAAAGGACAAAAACTATATAGTCTCGATCTATCGATACGAGGGCATAAAAATCAAAACTAACAAGAGTATCAGTAAAACTGATAGATACTCCTTGAACTACAGTTATAATGCAGGAAATTGATGACTCAATTCATATACAAATATTCTGTAAAACTGATGGATGCTCCAAGAAGCACAGCAATAATGAAGGAAATGAATGACTCAGTATATAGAAAGTCATTGTATTAATTGATGACGATTTCAAATCTCAGTGTATGATATGGATATCCAATTGAGTCAACTGTAGAACAAGAGATCACAGTACCTTAAACAAAAATGAGTAAGTCTGACCTTGATTAGTTATGGAATGAAACTTTTTATCGAGACCTTGACCTTTCAGAAATGAACTTGAGTGACCTTTGTCCAAAAGTCCTTGACCTAAATAACATTTTTGGTGAGGTATGATCAAATTCTGATGAAAGGTGTAGGAGACATAAGTACTTCATGGTACTTTAAGTTATAGCTAATATGTGACCTTGACCTTTCAGAAATGACTTTGAGTGACCTTTGTCCAAAAGCACTTAATCTAAATAATATTTGGGTGAAGTATGATAAAATTCTGATGAAAGAGGTAGGAGATATCAGTACTTCATGGTATTTTAAGTCATAATTAATAAGTGACCTTGACCTTTCAGAAATGACTTTGAGTGAAATTTGTCTAAAAGCCCTTAACAAAAATAACATTTTGGTAAAGTATGATCAAATTCCGTTGAAAAGTGTAGGAGATATACGTACTTCTTGGTACTTTAAGTCATATTTAATAAGTGACCTTGATATTTCAGAAATTACCTGAGTGACCTTTGTCCCAAAGCCCTTAACCTCTATAATATTTTGGTGAAAAGTGATCAAATTCTGATGAAAAGTATTTGAGATATGAGCTCAGATGGACGGACAGACAGACACGACAGCTACTATATGCTCTCCTGAAAGTTTTCTGGGAGCATAAAAATCTAGGATAATATAGCATATAACAACATAGCATATGCCCCCCCCCCCACCTGGTTATTTTTGTAACGTGGGCATAAAGCACTAATACTCCTTTCAATCTTTCTATATCAGTGATTTTTGATTTTTGAGAATTGAATTGGAATCAGCATATTATCTGAATCAGCATATTTTCAGTTATCAACAATCAATCATTGGCGATAATTATTTCATCACTGTGCATCATAAACTTGACCTAGATATCTTCATGATGTATCTTAATAACAAACATCAATTCAATATCAAGCCTGCGTGGCCTAGTGGTATCACACTGGACTCCTGATCAGGAGGCCGGGGTTCGAGTCCTGCTCTGGTCATGCCGGTGTTCTGTCTTTCGGATGAGACGGTAAAAACCGAGGCCCCGTGTCGTGGTATGCATGGTTCGGGTGTGTCCGTTGCAAAGGTCAAAATTTGTATGCCCAGAATCAGGCAGATGCCGTCACCATATACATGAAATATTCGTGGTGTGACATTAAACACAAATCAATCAATTCAATATCTTTATCCATTCCTGAGATAATGAGCTGAAACTGCATATTTAAAGAAATTTTCAAAGTCCAAAAGTGATAACTCTGACAAAAATAATTAAACTATATCTAAATTATAACGTATTAACTGCCATAGATATACTTAAGATATACCTGTATACCAAATGTTAATTCAATATATATAGCTGTTCCTGAGAGCTGAAACTGCTAATTGCAAGAAATTTTCAAAGTCTAAGGGGAATAACTCTCGAAAACATTATTGAACCATAACTTAATTTGAACTTGACCTAAATATCCTTTAGAGGTATCAGTATATCAAATATAAATTCAATATCTTTATTGGTTCCAGAGATAATGTGCAGAAACAGCTAATATTAATTCCAAAGGGAGTATCTCTCACAAAAATTACTGAACCATAGCCAAATTTGAACTTGACCTAGATATATTTAAGATGTATATGTATGCAAAATATCAATTCAATATCTTTATCCATTCCTGAGATAATGAGCGGAAACTGCTCATATTAAGAAATTTCCTAATCAAGGGGTATAACTGTGACAAAAATTATTGAACAGTAACCAAGTCTGATCTTTACCTAGATATCCTAGAGATGTATCTGTATATTAAATATCAATTCAGTATCTTCATTGGTTCCAGAGATAATGAGTGGAAACTGTAAATGGACCGACTGACAGACGGACCGATCAATCAACCGACTGACCAATTGACAGCAGTAAAACAATATGCCCCTCCCTCTTCAAAGGGAGGCATAATAAAAGAACTTTAACATTAATGTGTACTGATAAATTACACTATGGACCCCTAATTTTGAAAATTGAAAACCCTAGGGAAAACCCTGCTCCTCAAACATTGTAGGAGGGGCATACAACACAAAAATTAAACAAATACCATTGAAGTGTAGGTGGGGGCGATCTATATACATATTTCTCCATCCACCATATTTCCGACACTTGCCAGTGTTGACACCCCAAATCCTAAAAACCAAATTAGAATATGAATCAAGCATCATAAAAAATTGAATAAAAACATGGGATTTACAACTATAGCAAAAGGCAAATAAGTAAATGTAAACTTCAAATATTAAATGGATTTTTTTAGTTAGATTTGCATTGCTACGGTGTAATATCTCTTACCTGATTGATTGAAATTATATCTGAATAATGTTGCAGATAACACTGATTTTGGTTTAGTCAAGTTTTTAGACTGACATCAACAGTCTATGCCAAAACTCACCAGCCTGACGCCCGAGGCTATTAGATTTATTGCTCAGCTAATAGAAGTTCTCTAACAAAGTATACAATGGGCTTGTAAAATTTGTCTATGGGTTAGTGATTCAAGATGATTTTCATAAAGAATGCATCAATCTACAAACTGGAATTGCTTTGCAATCTAGCCAAAGATGAGTGGATAGAGAGATAAGTAGAATCTCTTCCTTTAAACAGTCTAGTTCTGTTAGAATTTTGATTTCTAATTATTTCATTTTCTTCTGATATTATTTTTTTGACAAAGTTTTAAAAATTAACACAATCTTATCTCATACTTCACACAAGCTAGTCTCCAGATTTCTTCATCACGAGATGTCAGATAAAATCCACGGCACACCTGGAAATACATTAATATGTTTTACCTATTTTTTTTTTCTATGTCGTTTTGTTTTCACAAGTTGGGTAATCTTCATTACCTATGACCATGCTTAAAGTATGTCATGACATCATAGTTATAAATAAACATTATGGCAGTAAATACAGATCTATCTGCTACGAGCCTATTTTGATATCGATATATATTATTTTGTATAGAAATTAAACTGTAAGAATATCACTGAATATATTTCCCTTTGGAATTCAAGCTGTATAAAAACAAGAGGCCCAAGTGGGCCTATATCGCTCACCTGTGCACAAAGTGCATATTTAGAAACAAGCAAGAAATTCTGTGCAGAGGTTCTGGAGAGGAAGATGAAAATGTGTCAATCAAACAGAGCCAATGGCGGCCATCTTGGATTACGGATCGGCATGAAAAACCTATACTTGGTAGAGGACCTTGAGTACTTACTTTCCATGCAGTTTGGTGAAATTTTGTGCAGTGGTTCTGGAGAAGAAGTTGAAAATGTGTCAACCAGTCAGAGTCAATGGCGGCCATCTTGGATCACGGATCGGCATAAAAAACACCAAACTTGGTTGAGGACCTTGAGTACTTACTTTCTATGCAGCTTGATGAATTTCTGTGCAGTGGTTCTGGAGAAGAAGTCGAAAATGTGTCAACCAATCAGAGTCAATGACAGCCATCTTGGATCACGGATCGGCATAAAAAACAAGAATGTGGTAGAGGATGTTGAGTACTTACTTTCCATGAAGTTTGATGAAATTCTATGCAGCTGTTCTGGAGAAGAAGTCGAAAATGTGTCAACCAATCAGAGTCAATGGCGGTTATCTTGGATCACGGATCGGCATAAAAAACACAAACTTGGTAGAGGACCTTGAGTACTTACTTCCTATGAGGTTTGATGAAATTCTGTGCAGCCGATCTGGAGAAGAAGTTGAAAATGTGTCAACCAATCAGAGCCAATGGCGGCCATCTTGAATCACAGACTGGCATAAAAAACACAAACTTGGTAGAGGACCTTGAGTACTTACTTTCTATGAAGTTTGGTGAAATTCTGTGCAGCGGTTCTGGAGAAGAAGTCAAAAATGTGTCAACCAATCAGAGCCAATGGCGGCCATCTTGTATCCCGGATCGGCATAAAAAACACAAACTTGGTAGAGGACCTTGAGTACCAACTTCCTATGAAGTTTGGTGAAATTCTGTGCAGGGGTTCTGGAGAGGAAGATGACAATGTGTCAATCAAACAGAGCCAATGGCGGCCATCTTGGATCACGGATCGGCATAAAAAACACAAACTTGGTAGAGGACTTTGAGTACTTACTTCCCATGAAGTTTGGTGAAATTCTGTGCAGCAGTTCTGGAGAAGAAGTCGAAAATGTGTCAACCAATCAGAGCCAATAGCGGCCATCTTGGATTACGGATCAGCAAAAAAACCACAAACTTGGTAGAGGACCTTGAGTACTTACTTCCTATGAAGTTTGGTGAAATTCTGTGCAGCAGTTCTGGAGGAGAAGTCGAAAATGTGTCAACCAATCAGAGCCAATGGCGGCCATCTTGGATCACGGATCGGCATAAAAAACACAAACTTGGTAGAGGACCTTGAGTACTTACTTCCTATGGAGTTTGGTGAAATTCTGTGCAGGGGTTCTGGAGAGGAAGATGACAATGTGTCAATCAAACAGAGCCAATGGCGGCCATCTTGGATCACGGATCGGCATAAAAAACACAAACTTGGTAGAGGACTTTGAGTACTTACTTCCCATGAAGTTTGGTGAAATTCTGTGCAGTTCTGGAGAAGAAGTCGAAAATGTAGAAAAGTTAACGACGGATGACGGACGCTGCACTATGACAATAGCTCACTTGAGCTACGCTCAGGTGAGCTAAAAAGACCTTACACGATTAGTTTATAGTACTTTTCATTAAACTAGTAAATCAAGATCAGACATTCTAACAGTCTGGTAACATCTGTGAATACCAGACACTCCAACAGTCTGGTAACATCTGTGAATACCAGACTTTTCATCAATTCAGTAATATCACACCATATTTTTGACTGCTTTTTGAAATTACCTCAAAATACTTGTATCGAACAGGCTGATAGAACTTGCTATAGGCAAGTACACTAACTAAAGTTTCAGTAAGGTAACACACTAGTGTAAACTTTTCATACCTTAGACAAGTTTTCCAGCGACTTCATATCCAAGTCAGGGGAGACAACCCACTTGAAGATATAGACCAGCAGCTCCACTGGTAGCACAGAAATATGTGTAGCCTGAAAATAAAAATGAGTAAAGTGTGAGCAAGCATCAAATACTGAAGTATTTATAAGACATTTCTTTGAATTGCCATTATCTGTTGATTTTTCATTACAAATATGACAACAATTTGAAGGGTTGTGAAGTTGGAACAGAGGGACTACAAACACATGATGGTCAGTGATACCCAGATGTCACAGGAAAAATAAACAAATGATGGTCAGTGATACCCAGGTGTCACAGGAAAAACAAACAAATGATGGTCAGTGATACCCAGGTGTCACAGGAAAAACAAACAAATGATGGTCAGTGATACCCAGGTGTCACAGGAAAAACAAACACATGATGGTCAAAGTGATACCCAGGTGTCACAGGAGAAACAAACAGATGATGGTCAAAGTGATACCCAAGGTCAAAATGATACCCAGGTGTCACAGGAAAAACAAACAGATGATGGTCAGTGATACCCAGGTGTCACAGGAAAAATAAACAGATGATGGTCAAAGTGATACCCAGATGTCACAGGAAAAACAAACAGATGATGGTCAAAGTGATACCCAGGTGTCACAGGAAAAACAAAAAGAACTATTTCATGCATGCCTTGATATCCCAATTTACAAATATATATTTAGTTTGTACTATATTTTTATAATTACTTTTCTTTCTTAATTTTTGGTGTGTGTGTGTGTGTGTGTGTGTGTGTGTGTGTGGTTTGGAGGGTTATTTATTTAGAATTATTTCTTAAGAAAATGTCAAATCTATGCACATTCTGACAGTGTACAAATAAAAGTATCATCTGAGCAAAAACACTGATGTGTAAAACTTTTCAAAATAAAGCCAGTTTTGGGACTAGTGAAGTTTGGCCTAATGGATAAGGAGCTCAGCTCGTGATCGAGAGGTCCCGGGTTCCACTCCCGCCCTGGGTGTACTGGTGTTCTGTCTGTCGGATGAGACAGTAAAAACAGAAGTCCTGTGTCACGGTAGACGTGGCACATAAAAGATCGGTCACTGCTCTAGGTGGGTCCGTTGCAAAGGTCTAAATTCGTATGCAATGCACCAGGCTGTCACCATATATGTGAAATAATCGTGGAGTGACGTAAAAAAAAAAACAAGAGGCCCAAGTGGGCCTATATCGCTCACCTGAGTACCTAGATTATCAGTCATGCATGAAGGAAGAATTCATTTATTTTTGCATTAATGTGACTAAGTCAACACAGATGTTGAAAATATGTCAAATTTTATTTCAGGCTAGAATAAAAAACAACACTTTTTTGCACATCCATTCAGGTGATTTTGATATTAAGCATTTCCTTTGTCTCTGCAAGAAGTCATTCAGGGCAAAAAGTTAGTCATTTTCTTTAGGTGGGGCCTTTTGTTGACTGATTTCAAGTCTGGGTCATGAACAACAATTGTTTCAAATATTGTCCAGATCTAACTTAAAATTGCCTAATTTCATATGTTGAGAAACATCTAAAAACTTAATTTACCACAGCTGGATTTGAACCGCTACTCTCCATATTTCAATTACCAAGTGGTATATGTACTATTGTGAGAACTGCTTTTTAGACATGGTGGCATTATCTGTTAACCAATTTGGATGAAATTTACCAAATTGATAGAGGACTTTTAGTACTTCATGTAATCCATGTTTCATTAAAATCTTTCATGTGGTATAACAGCAGAAGTGAAAAATGTGATTGAATCGTTCCTATACACCCTCATTTGGAAGTCTTAAAAAATTCATAGAAAATCCAAAAATTGAGATATTGACAAAATTCTTTCAAAGTAACAATCCTTACCATAATTATGATCACAATAGTCCATAAGAAATCATCATTATCAATTAACTAGGAAATATGACACTTTTTTCTGCATTGAATCACCAAGTCCAAAGAAATGTCGAAAAAAATTCTACAATTTGATTTTGGAAGGTAACCAAAATGACAATACATCTTCACTCATCCCTCTAGATCATTTCTATGCATTCTGTTTGTCTCTGTATACAGCCCGTATAAAAAAGAATATTGTTAAACGAGGGAACTCTTTTGTGACCTACTCTTGACTATGGTGGCGCCACCTGTAAAGAGGTCTGGACGAAAACAACAGAATTTGAAGAGGATCATAAGTGACTTATTTCTACCAAGATTTATTAAAATCCTTCAAACAGTTTTGTAGAAAAAGGTGAAAATGTGAAAAATGGCCAAAACACCCCTCCCCCCTCCCTTTTTTTTTGGAAGTCTTAAACGTATAATTCCTAATTTCATATGTTGAGTGTTGAGAAACATCTAAAAACTTATTTAGATGTGTAAAAAAAAAAAAAAAATTTTTGACCACAGCTGGATTTGAACTGCTACTCTCCATATTTCAATTACCAAGTGGTATATGTACCATTGTGAGACCTACTTTTAGACATGGTGGCATTATCTGTTAACCAATTTGGATGATCCGCACAAAAAACAAAACCTTTGAAAAGGACTATGAGTACTTGCATCCTACCCAGTTTTATCACAATCCTTCAAGTTGTTCTGTAGATCAAGTTGAAGATATGAAAAATTGTCCCCCCCCCCCCTTTTCTTGGAAGTCTTAAAAAATTCATAAAAAATTCAAAAATCGAGATATTGAAAAAATTCCTTCGCACCAGCATTCCTTACCATAGAAATGATTAAATGAAACCAAATGAATGCATCAATGTTTACTAAAAGAAAATAATAACTCTTTAATGCATTAAAATAACAAAGTCCAAAATAAAAATGAAAAAAAACGTCAAAAATTTGATTTCGGAATGGAACCAAAAATATCAACACTTCTTCCCATATGCCTCTAAATCATTCCTATGCAGTCGGTTTGTCGCTGTATGCACCCGATCTGAATAAGAAGTTTGTCAAAGGAGGGTACCCTCTGTGACCTACTTTTGTCTGTGGTGGTGCCACCTGTTCATGGATCCTGACAAAGATGACCACATTTGTCGGGGACCTTGAGTATTTGATGCATGCCAAGTTTCGTTGAATTCCAGCAAGTGGTTCCGAAGAAAAAGTTCAAACTGTGAAATGTTTACACCAATTATCCCACCCCCCTTTTTCTTGAAAGTCTTAAAAAATTCATAAAAAATCCAAAACATAAAATATTGAAAAATTTTCTTCGCAGTAGTATTTCTTACCATCAAAATGATCAAATTAAACCAAATTAATGCATCAATGTTAACTAAAAGAAAAAAATACCTCTTTTCTGCATTAAAACTACCAAGTACAAAAAAACGTCAAAAATTTGATTTCGGAACGGAACCAAAAATAACAACACTTCTTCACACATCCCTCTAGATCATTCCTATGCATTCGGTTTGTCTCTGTATGCCCCCGGTCTGAAGAAGAAGTTTGTCAAAGGAGGGTACCCTCTTTGACCTACTTTTGCCTGTGGTGGCGCCACCTGTTAATGAATCCGGACGAAAAACAACAACACTTGTAGGGGACCATGAGTACTACATGCTTATCAAGTTTCATCAAATTCTGTTCAGTGGTTCTGGAGAAGAAGTCGAAAATGTGAAAAGTTAACGACGGACGACAGACGACGGACGGACGACGGACGGTGATTGATCACAATAGCTCACTTGAGCCTTTGGCTCAGGTGAGCTAAAAATCAATCTATGTCACTGATTACCTTACCTCCCCTCTCCTATTTACATCTATTTTTATTATACACACTCAGTTTTTTTTACATGTATGGAGTCCAGACTTTATTGGTGGTGAAACCAGAGTACCAGGAAAAGTGATGGACCATCAGCAAGTACCAGGGCAACCTTTCTCACTAGCACTGACCCCATATCAAACCCAGAGGTGAGAAGCACATTCCATCTATATGCTTTGAGCCATCTCACCACCAAGACCCAATCTTATTAAAATGCGACTTGTATTTCATTCCTCTACAATACTCTCCATGTACAAGATCTTACAAATGCCGATTCAGGGTCATCTCAGGATGACCTATTATTACAGCCAATCAAAATTTGAGTTAGAGATCTTTTGGTATCATTAGTATGTAAAATACCACCGAAATATCTCTAACTCAAATTCTGATTGGCTGTAATGAAAGGTCATCGTGAGATGAGCTCTTATTGGCAGTTGCAAGATCTTGTACAGGAAGAGTATCCTAGAGGAATGACATACAAGCCGCATTTTAATAAGATTGCACAGAGACCTTCACTATTCATGAAATAAATGAAATACATTTATGCAAAATTTGATGTGCGTACCCTCTGTTTGAATGCCTTCTGGCACACTGTCCTTACGTCCTCTTCAACCTGAAGCTGTTGTAAATGAGAGACCAAATCTTTCTCTTCATCATAGTCCACACTGTGTAAACAGAAATCACATGTTCCTTAATCAAGAAGAAAAAAGACAAGGGACAAAATTCAGAACTGAGAGTCATCAAGCAAGAAACACCTATCATAATACCCTGTAGTAAAACATTTACTGTGATTCATGGTCAATTACAGTCACTTCTTGCGTCAGCCCATTCTGATGCTGTAAATGTATTTATTATACGTCCTACTTTCGTTTTCCATATATTTCAAACATAAACCGAAAGGTGCAATAATAAAATGGTTATTGACTAAGTGTCACGAAACATTCATGCCCTTGGTCTTTGCGAGGAGTGCTCCTCGCAAGCTTGGACCAGTCCACAAAGACGCTTGGGCACGAATATTTTGTGATACTTAGTCAATAATCTATAATTATCTTATCAGGATGCCTATCATCCAAAACCTTTACTGCCAATATCTGACTAGGACTTACTTGACTTGGATTTGGGAAATTCTAATATCTTATTACTTTTCTGTCTAACATATGTCTCCAATACTAATATTACCGTTGGTTATACAATATTAAATTTGTCACTACAGTGCTGATTCCAATAAATTATTTACAGTGGAGTACAGCAAGCAAAAACACTTCTAAACCTGACATAATGGACAGACAGACACCAAGAAAGATATTATATTTATTTCTACAGTGGAGTACAGCAAGCAAAAATGCTTCTAAATCTGACATAATGGACAGACAGACACCAATAAAGATATTATGTTTACTTCTACAGTGGAGTACAGCAAGCAAAAGCACTTCTAAACCTGACATAATGGACAGACAGACACCAAGAAAGATATTATATTTATTTCTACAGTGGAGTACAGCAAGCAAAAGCACTTCTAAACCTGACATAATGCACAGACAGACACCAAAATCACTTCTAAATCTGACATAATGGACAGACAGACACCAATAAAGATATTATATTTATTTGTACAGTGGAGTAGAGCAAGCAAAAGCACTTCTAAACCTGACATAATGGACAGACACCAATAAAGATATTATATTTACTTCTACAGTGGAGTACAGCAAGCAAAAGCACTTCTAAACCTGACTGAAGGGAAAGACAAACAGACACCAATAACGATATTATTATATTCACTTCTACAGACATGAGCAAAATCTTACCTCCCAACTGAACTTTCACTTTCTGTTCGATCTGACAAAAGAAGTTCCACACATTTTATAAGGTGATTGTGATCGACAATCTCATACAATACATTCATATATTTAAGACCAAAGTAAAATTACTCAGATAGGTTACTTACAAGATTTCATTTTGTTTTCCATGGAACGCAACACCAGTTACATATATCACCTACCTGTTTTTTTTAACTATGACATACCTGTCTTTTCATTTACCCACAACACATTTGCTTTGATGTTTTATTACACAGAAAATTTATCGTATGAAAAAATATAAAATATTGATAAGGATGCAAGTATACATTTTTAAAATGGCTAAATATTGGTGACTTCAGAAATGGTATCCAATACAAAGTCCAATCTTAATTATTTACCTCTTGGACTTCTGTTTACTGTGAAGTCTATTTGAAATTCTACATCTGGCACTAACTGAGTGGCTTTTCTGTAGTATTCAATGGCTGAAATAGCGGAGGAAATAATACTGATTATACAATATCAAAACCAAGCAGATCTGTCTGTACAAAGCATCGATGAAATACTCATCTCCCAATGTTTATAAAAGGATGGGTGGGGGTGGGGGAGGGGGATTGGCTACAAATGCTCATGAGTAAATCTCAAGCTTAGATCCCTCCACTGAATATAGAGACAATTTCTGCCTTTGTACTATTTGTACCATTGACCAATGACATTTATTTGCTATGCTTTCGAATGCATAAAAATTAACTGGAGTTATTTCCTTTCTCTGCCATCTTAGAAGGATGCTTCTTGAATTTTTGCAACACTTATGCAATGGTAAAACCGATGTCAAAATGTTTTCAAAGGAGTGAAAATATAGACAACTTTCTATAAAGCATTCAACACAACTGGTATGAATATGAAGCAAAAACTCCAGCTTCACCTCTAAAATGGCAGAAAAGGGAAATAACTCTACTTGAATTTCATGCATTTGAAAACTATCTATCTATATGTAATTATAATATGCTAATCGGTCTGTTCTGTAAGATTTAAAAGAATATGAGGTTTGAAACTAATCCTACATGTAGCTGATGTATTTAGGATAGTCTCAGGGTCGAGAGGTAAAGGATTCAAACTCCACATGTGGCTCCTCAGTGTTCTGTCTTTCCAATGAGACAACAAAAGCCAAGGTTATACATCACTTAACATTTTGCCAGGTAAAAAATTAATCAATACTTTAGTACAAAAGTCTTGATCTCCTAGCAATGCATGATGTTCAACAAGAAACAACAAACTGGAACCGACTCCCAGATTTTGCTTTGTTAAGCTTCTTAACCAGACAGATGGACAGACAGGGTGATTTCTATATACACCCCTCCTCCAAACTTCATATATAAAAATGAAGAACTATAACTCCTCATAAACCGTCTTTTACAAACACCACTCCCCCACCCCTTACTAAATCCTGTGACTGGAAAAAAAATTATGTATCAAAAAGACAAGAATACCTTCATAAAAGCACCCTGACTGCTCCAACTGACTTCCCTTCAGAAATAATATCTTGGCCTGAAATTAATAAATAAGGTCTGGTTATTTCTATTTAAATGAAAACATGATTCTGATCCTGATAGGGCACCTGCCTTCAATCTAGTTTACTAACACATGTAAAACTGAAAACCATGAAAATTTTTGTACTGTAAATCACATTTTATTCATGAGAACTTTAATTTCGCATGAATAGCAGGTGTAACTCAACACGAAAAATAAAATGTTCACTCGGACCTTATCAGAATATTAAATGTATATTTTGCACATACCACTTCATATCTCATAAATAAATCAATTAAGGTAACCATGTAAAAAAGATTCACTAATTTATCCAGTAACTGTGGTGGGAGGTTGCAGAGTACATAATCCATCTTATTAAATTGTGACTTGTACTTGCTCCTCTTTCCATGTACAAGATCTTACAACCGCCAATTCGAGGTCATCTACGGATGACCTTTCATTACAGCCAATCAGAATTTGAATTAGAGATATTTCAGAGTTATTTTGCATACTAATGATGCTAAAATACCACCAAAAGATCTCTTACTTTAATTCTGATTGGCTGTAATGAAAGGTCATCCTGAGATGACCTCGAATCAGCAGTTGTAAGATCTTATACATGTAGAGTATCATAGAGGAACGAAGTATAAGTCATAATTTAATAAGATTGGGTACATGATAAAGGTCTTATTAAAACAGAAAATATGCCGTTTTTCTACAATTCTACCAAGCCTCTACTTTTTCAAGAATTGCAGCATCATCCTGGACTTTCTCTTCCTGTTTCTTGCGCACCGACGATGAACTACTGGTTTCTATTTCCTGTTTCCATTGGTGTCGGAAATCAATCAGCTCTCGTTCTAGGTTCTGAGGTTTGCTTGACGCATTCTCTGCCTCCGCAACTAATGGTGGAATTATTGGATCATCATCCTGTAGCGAAGAAAAACAAAAACGTTAATACAGACACTCTGGGAGCACACGAAACAAAATAATCATATAGGGAAGTGGACCATTTCACAAAGGTTTTTAGGAAATCATGAACGATGTTTTGTAACTTTTACTGAGGTTGAATATGATTAAACTTCTACATGCAGAATATGATATGCTTTGTTGTATTTTGGGATGAAAAATATCATCATAAATTTAATAATTTTCAGTTCAGGTTCCACCTATTTGTAAATCTGGGGATGTATGTAATGAAAAAAACCAAAATCCTTAAAATTTCTGTATTAACTTTTGCATAATGTCCTTTAAAGTCTTTCTGGTTTTTCAAATTGCACAAGACGCTTCCTCCCATGTAAGACATTGATAATTCTCAACATTTTGTAAGATTTTCATAATGGCAAATATGTAATGCTTTCACTGATCGGCAAAGAAAATTAAAGTGGTATTATCTGATGACTAATGAAACTAAAAAGAGCAATGCCTAGCGTGGCTAAACACGCCTGTTGCTTAGCTTGAAGGGATGAAACTTGATGGTATGGAAACATTCACCCTTTTCTGACAATTCTGTGAAATATTCTTCACATCAACCCATCATATGTACTGTGACTTTGTCCTTGCAGATATGACCCTGGTGCAAGGTCATGACACATTCTATGGTCCTGGGTATTAATTCTGTGAAATATTACTAAAATTCATGCAAGGGGTAAAAATAAATCTTAAATAAACAAACAGAACAAACTTGCACATAAACATGATAAAATTCTTGAAATTTTCAAGGGTCATCACTGACAAAACCAAGTCAATCATACCGAAATGTGAACTGGTACTTACCCTCACTGATATAAAGCTATATATATATGCCAAGTTTCAATCCAATACCTTGAAAGATTGCAGGAAAAAGTCTGGAAAACATGACCTTGGACAGACGAACAATGCCATAACATAATACTTCCCGTCTTCTGACGGGCGTATAAGAAATTATGGACCGGATAAAGATTTACCCATCATATGCACTGTGACCTTGTCTTTGCAAGATATGACCTTGGTTCAAAGTCATGAGACAGCCTTGCTTCCTGGGCAACAATTCTGTATAATATTACATAAATTCATGCAAGGGGTAAAAAAGTATGGCCCTGACAAAAATTTACCCATCATATGCTTTGTGACCTTGCAAATATGACCTCTGAGTCAAAGTAATGACACACCCTTGGGCCCTGGGCAACAGTTCTGTGAAATATTATTCAAATCCATGCAAGGTGTAAAAAGTTATGGCCTGCACAAGAATCTAACATAAGCATTGTGACCTTGACCTTGCAGATATAACCTTGAAAATCATTAGGGTTCATCCTCCAGTTGCATGAAGTAAGTGTGCAAAGTTTAAAAGTTCTAGCATAAATAGTTTGATCTTTACTTTGTTTATAAGTTGCATTCTCAAAAATTTGCAATTTTTACCCACAAAATTACCTTAAATGAAATTGAAAATCAATTCGTTCTCATACCATAAGAAATGAATGTACTTGGTTTGAAACTCCTCGCCTAAGCGATATTGTCTGTATCACATTAACAAGGTGCGAACAGACTCTCAAACCCATGCCCATTGATCCACAGACCCAAAAACCTACACGTTCAGACCCAGGAAGACTTTCACCGTACCAGCCTGAAAAATTTTTTTGCCCAATTTCAAAGCTGAATTTGGTTTTTTTGCCCGCCCTTTGGGCCGGATTATTTTTTTCCCCTTTTTAAAGTTTAGATAAATGAGCGTTCGTGATCTCAGAAAAATTTTTTCCAGCCCTTTGGGATTATAATTTTTTTCACCAAAAATTTGAGCCAGACTTTTTTTTTGCAAAGTCTTCCCCCCCCCCCCCCCAAAATCAAATGGTTGCTCCCTAAGCAGCCCAAGACCCAACATGCAACTGTTTGCTGGGATTTTTATTTTGACGTTATTGCTTAAATGGTGACGAAACTACCTAGTTCTCTACATCAAAATGAAAACCCCAGCAAAAAGTAACATGTTGGGTCTTGGGTTGCTTATATCATGTAAAATATGAAGATCATCTATTAACAGGTCGGGCACATGTTCAGAACGAGCTATAATAGCTCGATCTAGCTATTATAGCTCTATTGAGCTATAATTTCTCTTAAGTAAACAATCAAAATTTATGAATTTTCAAAAAATGTTTAAAAGTTGCATTAGTACTCTGAAAATAATGGAATTTATGCAAAAGAACCCTGGCAGCAATACGTACCAAATATGAGAAAACACACCTTAAAACTTTGCAAACTTCTTGGTGCCGTTTCTCCAATCTTTTACATCTTGCAGTGGAAGTTCTTTTACAAAAGTTATGGCATTTACTGACTTCTAATGCGACTTGCAACCGTTTCTTTAAAATTCTGAAATTTTCATTTTTCAGATAAGAAAAATTATAGCTCATTCGAGCTATAATAGCTAGATCGAGCTATTATAGCTCGTTCTGAACATGTGCCCAACCTGATTAAGGGTTCTACTACTTACCGGATTGACTGCGGAATTACCGGATTGACTACGGAATTACCGGATTGACCAAAAAAGTTACCGGATTGACCAGTTTTTTTCAAATTTTTTTTCAGATATGGATCGAGTGATGTTAGTTACAGGTATTACACGACTTTTTATGCAAAAAACGCATTCCGAGAAGTTGTAGTAATAGTTGGAATTTCCTCCGTTTGCGCCGCGGCGTAAAGAGAGATAACTCTAGTTTCTTAGTGGTATGAATCGGGAATATATAACTATAGACCACAGTTTCAACACTTGTAATAGAACTCTATAGTATACATGTAGTGGAAAATGATAGAAAGTGAAGGTTTTGCAACTTTTAGGGAGTTTTGTTGGGGAAAAAAAATATAAATAAGATACTTATTTGTCTTAAATGTCATGTATTGCATGACATAATCTTATTATGAATATAGTTAATCATAAGATGAGATTGATCAACAGGCAAGTAGTTAATATTTATATGTATAATGATCAAACTGAAACGCCTCTATTACCCATTTCTCTTCAATACCACAAAAATCCTTGTATAAAGTTAAAAAAAAAGGGGGGGGGGCATGTTAAGGCCATGCTAATAAAGCATGTTGAGTAAAGCTAGGGAATATATTGATGGGATTGAGAATGTCTTGGCTATTTTTGTTCTTTTCCTAGGTATATATCCTTCATTTCTAATGTAATCTAAACTTACAATGCATTTATATCACTACATAAGAGAGATTATTGACATTAGTAGGAAAGGGGGCGGGAACTCTGTATAGCTTAAGTGAGACTTGATTGTTGATATTCAGTTCTCTTATTTATGAAAATAATTTACTGTTATTGTATTTACAGATTTGATATAGAAGTCAAGATGAAGATAATAAAAATTGAAGATGCAGTCATACATACAGTCATACATACAATACAATATTATCATGTTTTTATTTTATATACCCATGTATGGCTATGTTTAATGCACTTATCCTAATTTTCGTGAGAACACAACGCAAATTCTTATTCAGAATATTATTCAAATAAGAAGAGCACAAAAAATTATCTTTAATTTGAGAAAAGACTTGTAGTTTTGGTGACATTCTAATTTCATGACTCCAGTTTTGTATAAAAATATCCAAAATTTGTCCTATTACAAGTAATATATAGATAGCCGAGAATAAAGAATTATCATTATCAAATTTGTGTTTGTTGTTTAATAAATAACTTAATAATAAATTGAAGAAGAAAACAAAACAAAACAAATTAAGAGGTTGTTCGCGGCTGTTTCTAAAATAGACACAATTAATGACATTTAAAGTGGAATATTCTACATGTTCATAACCGATTATGTATCGATTATTATTATTATATTGGCAGTAGTAAAATTATAATGTTTTTGATGTAAATTTGACAATAACAGTATTATACATGTAATTGTGTCTGTTTTAATGACAGCGTAATATCATTGGTTCAGTGGTTAAACATTGGTAACAAAGTAATTAAGAAATTTATATAAATCGATTAATATGCAGGAAATTTATCATACGAGCTAAATCATCCTTTAGTTATCATGTAATTTGGTCAATGTGAATTAAGCTATGTACACAAATTCATATTCCCGATTCATACCACTAAGAAACTAGAGTTATCTCTCTTTACGCCGCGGCGCAAAAGGAGGAAATTCCAACTATTACTACAACTTCCTGGAATGCGTTTTTTGCCTAAAAAGTCGGGTAATACCTGTAACTAACATCACTCGATCCATATCTGCAAAAAAAATTGAAAAAAACTGGTCAATCCGGTAACTTTTTTGGTCAATCCGGTAATTCCGTAGTCAATCCGGTAATTCCGCAGTCAATCCGGTAAGTAGTAGGACCGCCTGATTAAGAGAAAATGGACTTCTAGTATTTGTATTGTTACCTCACCTCTGCTCAGTCCTCGAAATTTAATGCTTATAAAGAGACTGTTGTCTCAGATCTGTTATCTAAAAAATAGATCTATCATGTAGAAGTCTACTACCATGATTACAGAATATCTAGTTTAGCATGTCATCACTGACATCAGTCATGTAGAGGCCACACGCTCACATACTTATACCCGTACTAAGAACTGTAAACAATGACAAGCTCTACTGAATATCATGATAGAATGTACATTTACCATGTTTATTTAAAATGATATGCTCAAACGGAAAGATCTCGGAAAGAGTAGCAAACAACGCCAAATTTGAACTGTTTTGCTCGTCTTGCCGCCGCCATCTTCTCTTTCCACTGGATTGAAGTAAATTCAAATAACGAACCCAAAATTTCGTCCTTTAATTAACAATATTAGACAAGGCCCATAAAACATAAAATATAAAATACGCTGCGAGTTTTTGTTGGGAGGCTCTTGTAAAACTATGATTATAGTCACTTACATGTACGAACCATGTATATTTATATAAATTTCATGGAAGTTTTATAACGAAATATTCATGCGCATACTTTACGCACATTTGATAAGATTTTATTCATGTGATTTAAATGGGGCGATTCAGTGGCAGATTCTAGGCGACTCACCGTGTTTATTGGTCAAGTTGATATGGGGAAACTCTTTTTAAGTAATAATACACGTAGATCTATATATCTATAAATTTGAAGGTGAAGAGTTGTTGTTAGGGCAAGGGTTAGTTTAATCTCTTTTGAGATTCTTAAAAAAAAAACTTTATTTATGTTACAACGATTAAGAAACAAGTTAACAACTTATATAAATCTTGCTCGTTGGCACAGATCTTGGCGTAAGGGTGTTGTTTTGTGTGGGAGGAAACCGGAGTACCCGGAGAAAACCCACTAAACCAGGTTGGTGACACCCAACCATCTCACGTACCACACCGGGAATCGAACCCGGGTCGCATTGGTGAGAAGCCAGCGCGCTAACGACTGCACGTGGCCGTTTTATTATGCTGTCGTTTACTATTGCCACTCGATTAGGGTTAGTTGTGCGACTTATTTCTTGAGCAGCTGATCATAGTTATAATTATTGGGGGTGACAATTAAGGATTCTACATATATATAAAAGGGAAAGACATCGAATTTAGCTGCAGGGCAGAAGTCACCAAGGAGATGTAAAATATAACTTGGTAATGTTCAAGTAGTGCAATACGTACAATGGCATTACAAAAACATATTGATTGTACGACAGATGCGATACCGACTTAGGATGGTCAACTGAGTAGCAAACGGTATTAAATCGGAGTGGTTAACCGATTTACGGACCCACTTTCCCGCTGATCGCAAATGCAGTGCAATCAAAGACACCCATTTAAAATTTATAAATAATCCTCCACATAGAGAAAAAGGATCAATGAGTATCTCAAGTTGAGAGGTCATGAATATAATAATGTAGAGTACGTTATATCAAAAAACTATATGAAGCGACATCAATCTGAAGTAACTCTGCTCTATTGGTCTGGAATCGTATCCATGATAATTACATGTATAATAAATTTGTAATCTAAATGAACTGCCCATTACATTGATCCCGACTTTACCAGGTATCGAAAGTACCGTTCTATCCTAGATGCACAAGATATGCTTTGTTTGCAGACTGATGGAATCTGAGGTACATATTTGTCTGACAATATGGTCAACAAATCCTACAGGAAGCCTGATATTCTACCATAAATGGATAAGGAGTACAATAAAAGTCACGTGTACAAATGGCAACAACTTCACGCTCTGACGCAGTGAGCAAAGACCAACAGTGGTAAAATGGACACTTAACTTGTATATATGTGGTATCATACTTCAATTTTTTCGTAAGCCGGTGTTGCCCAGTGGATAAAGTGCTCGGCTTGTGACCGAGAGGTCCCGGGTTCCCCTCCCGCCGTAGACACACCAGTGTTCTGTCTTTGGGATGAGACAGCAAACCGAGAACCCGTAGGCGTGGCACGTAAAAGATCCCTCACTGCTTCGGGTGGGTCCGTTGTAAAAGTCTAAATTTGTATGCAATGCGTCGGGCAGATGTCGTTACCATATACGTGAAATATTCGTGGAGTGACGTAAAATAATAATTATCAATCAATCGATTTTATTGCTCTTCATGATGATGGTAAATTTAATTATCATTTTAATAATATTGATAATAAGATAGTGTTACATGTTTTTATATTCAAACTGTTGCCCGTACTTCTTAGTGCTAGCAGAGACATATATACACATATGTGTATTTATGTCTCTGGCACTACATTGTAGATGACAGCTTTTTGTTATCTACTTGTTATATAGTCACCACCTTTATCTCGAACTGGAATTGGTCACATGATCCAGTATGCGCCATATTTGTTTTGGGATAAATACACGGATTCATCGTCACTTTATACGAAGAATCCGACAGTTTGAAATCTCATTATTTCAAACTGTGGGGATATCAAATTACAAAAAAATGGGGGGGGGTCCTCGATGAATTTCGGCAGATTTATGACATCTAGCTCTATTGCTCAAAATACAATTCACCAAGGTTGCATTACAGTCTATGATAAAGACCAAGTTTATCCCCAGGTCATCCTCCGATCGTCTCGGGTATTATCTTTATTTAGATCTCTCGACTGATGTCACGTCGACGTCAACTTTCTGAGTAAAACCAGACCTTTAGTACATATGCGCTCCGACTCCTTTTATACGGCACCCTACACATACATAATACATGTACGTAAGCGTGGCAAATGTCTGGTTTTAATCAGATTGCACCTTTATTTTTTAGCGTACAGACCCACATCTTTCATGATGCAGTGTTCGTGGAATTTCTTGACGTTTTGATTCCCAAACGAAAAACACAAAGACGTAGTCCGATCATGCCGAAAAAGGTAGCGTCTTGCCGTTGAAAGGGACCAACTTGTGGAATTAGCAAAGACCTCACTTACCTGTTACTTTATTTAAGATGTTATGACTTTTTTTCAAGAATAATTCATATACATCACGAATGTTTCACATGTACCATGATCTCACTAATTCTGAAAAGTCAATTTTTTTTACCTGCCTCCCTGCATGCACCTCCACTATGGGTACATAATGATTTTTAACATGGCAGGATCTGAACAGGCCTGTAGGAACTTGGGGGGGAGGAGGGGGCACACTTGGCAGATCATGAACTGATATTTTTTATCACGTTACGAAACGAACCTCAAGGTTTTCCCTTTCGAAATGCCTCCAACAGTCCTTCTGAATACCTGGTACATGCCTGACCTAGCCTTGATGTCATTTCCTGTGTTATATCTTGCAGTTGACCATGTACTACACCACTATGGATCGGGTGATAGAAACTTGATCATTCAAATCAGAGGCCAAACTCACAAGCCCCTCAGAAACACTTGAAGCAAAACTGAGAAATAAGAACAATAAAATGCGATGCATTACAAATTTTATGTTCTTGATATGTTACTGTCTATAAGTTACATTAAACATAAATGTTCACTGGTAAATGGGACATTTGGTAGGTACGACTAATCATAACAAAGTTACAATAAATAAACTATAAATAAAAGACAGGTACTAAAATACAAAATAGTCTATGGCAAAGGTGTTAGGTCAAAATCACAACAAATATAATGGGCACTTGCTAAGTGTAAAGCATCCTGTTATTAAAGAAGGTAATATAGATTTTTGTTTTAATAAAAGAATGCTTCATTACATTTTCGTTGCAAACATGACTAGATAAAAAACAATTCAAAAACAAACAATGTTATAAAGTATACAAATGTTATGGATTTGCGATTATAAACACCCCAACAAATCAAAAATTCCAAGTTAAAACACTGATAAAGTAAAGAGCCAGAAACACAGATGTTATGAAAGATTACATAACTCTCTTCAATGGTAAAAATCATTCGAAATCGTTAGAATCAGATATCTTAGCAAGACAATGAAATCATTTATTATATAATAAAATCATGCAGAAGGTGAAGGTCACTCTAAGAAGATCTAAGCTCCTAATACTATATCACTTCAAGGCTTAAATGATTTTAATGTTAATTTTAACAACTTGCTGCTGTACTTCTAATACACTGCAAGGTTTTCGTTTTAGTGACATAAAGATGTGTTCAGCATCAAAAATTTATGCATGTACATACTATAGGGTAAAAAAGTGAAAAGGTAGGAAAGATGTATAAAAAAAGCATAAGTTTGGAAACGACCAATAAATGCAAATATTGAAATATGGGACTAACTGGGAATTAAAAAAAAATGTCTTTAGAGTATGAAAAACTATTTCACATTCAAACCTCACTCCCAGTTTGTTTCTTACCAAAATATTGATCCAGAAACCTCCTCACCTTTAAAGTCCATTCCTGAGGCATATTTCTGGATTTGTCATTCCAATTAGGAAATATGGTACAGACTTATATTTCCAGATGAAGTGACATACAGATAGAAAACTTCCTCCTGGCATCCTCTTTATTGGCTACAGACAGTTAACAGTGACTATAACTACCCGCACCTTACAAAGTATGTGCTACACTGGCAATACAAAAAAGTACAGAGAGCTTAAAATAACGAGTGGCCTAAATGGGCCTATATTGCTCACATGAGCACAAACAACTGACTCCTTGAAAAAAACATTTGCAGAGACATTAATTCTGTTACTTATTGTATTTTTGACAATTAGCTTTTAATTTGCTTCTGACATGACCTGTATCATAAATGGAAATAAAAAAATTTAAAAAATCCAGAAATACAGATTTTGAGCATATGGTACATGGTGCTACAAAAACTACGAAATCCCATATAAGGCATGGCATTAGTTTATTAATGCTGCAATCAATGGTCAACTGGCCGTTATAAAAAATACAGATATCAAGATTCAATACACTCCCAATTTATGGTAAAACTATTGTGAGAAGACCATGATTGATAATAGACCATATTCTGGTTTTGATAAATGACGACTTTTTGTCCGAGCTAATACGTTTTGGCGTTGTTTTTCATAGTGACGTTATAATGAATCTATGTCATGCGCTATGACGTCATTATGAAAAACAACGCCAAAATGTATTAGCTCGGACAAAAAGACAGCAATTATCAAAACCGGAATATGGTCTATTCAGGAACCAATAGAAAATACTACTTCTAAATGGTACAATAGTGGTGAACTGGCCAAAACATACAATTAGTATAAAGTATGGTTTTCAATTACGATATATCATAAATTCTCCACAATATACCGACATAAAGTGCACTATTTTAACATGATATATACTGTAAACTGCTCATTACAAAAAAAAAAAAAAAATACATAAATAAATAAACAAGAGGCCCAAGTGGGCCTATATCGCTCACCTGAGTACCTAGATTATCAGTCATGCATGAAGGAAGAATTCATTTATTTTTGCATTAATGTTACTAAGTCAACACAGATGTTGAAAATATGTCAAATTTTATTTCAGGCTAGAATAAAAAACAACACTTTTTTGCACATCCATTCAGGTGATTTTGATATTAAGCATTTCCTTTGTCTCTGCAAGAAGTCATTCAGGGCAACAAGTTAGTCTTTTTCTTTAGGTGGGGCCTTTTGTTGACTGATTTCAAGTCTGGGTCATGAACAACAATTGTTTCAAATATTGTCCAGATCTAACTTAAAATTGCCTAATTTCATATGTTGAGTGTTGAGAAACATCTAAAAACTTATTTAGATGTGTAAAGAAATGAAAAAAAAAATTTGAACACAGCTGGATTTGAACCGCTACTCTCCATATTTCAATTACCAAGTGGTATATGTACTATTGTGAGAACTGCTTTTTAGACATGGTGGCATTATCTGTTAACCAATTTGGATGAAATTTACCAAATTGATAGAGGACTTTTAGTACTTCATGTATTCCATGTTTCATTAAAATCTTTCATGTGGTATAACAGCAGAAGTGAAAAATGTGATTGAATTGTTCCTATACACCCTCATTTGGAAGTCTTAAAAAATTCATAGAAAATCCAAAAATTGAGATATTGACAAAATTCTTTCAAAGTAACAATCCTTACCATAATTATGATCACAATAGTCCATAAGAAATCATCATTATCAATTAACTAGGAAATATGACACTTTTTTCTGCATTGAATCACCAAGTCCAAAGAAATGTCGAAAAAAATTCTAAAATTAGATTTTGGAAGGGAACCAAAATGACAATACATCTTCACTCATCCCTCTAGATCATTTCTATGCATTCTGTTTGTCTCTGTATACAGCCCGTATGAAAAAGAATATTGTTAAACGAGGGAACTCTTTTGTGACCTACTCTTGACTATGGTGGTGCCACCTATAAAGAGGTCTGGACGAAAACAACAGAATTTGAAGAGGATCATAAGTGACTTATTTCTACCAAGACTTATTAAAATCCTTCAGACAGTTTTTTAGAAAAAGTTGAAAATGTGAAAAATGGCCCACCCCCCCCCCCCCCCCCCCGTTTTTTTTTTTGGAAGTCTTAAACGTAAAATTCCTAATTTCATATGTTGAGTGTTGAGAAACATCTAAAAACTTATTTAGATGTGTAAAAAAAAAAAAAAAAATTTTTGACCACAGCTGGATTTGAACCGCTACTCTCCATATTTCAATTACCAAGTGGTATATGTACCATTGTGAGACCTACTTTTAGACATGGTGGCATTATCTGTTAATCAATTAGGATGATCCGCACAAAAAACAAAACCTTTGAAAAGGACTATGAGTACTTGCATCCTACCCAGTTTTATCACAATCCTTCAAGTTGTTCTGTAGATCAAGTTGAAGATATGAAAAAATGTCCCCCCCCCCCTTTTCTTGGAAGTCTTAAAAAATTCAAAAATCGAGATATTGAAAAAATTCCTTTGCACCAGCATTCCTTACCATAGAAATAATTAAATGAAACCAAATGAATGCATCAATGTTTACTAAAAGAAAATAATAACTCTTTAATGCATTAAAATAACAAAGTCCAAAATAAAAATGAAAAAACGTCAAAAATTTGATTTCGGAATGGAACCAAAAATATCAACACTTCTTCCCATATGCCTCTTAATCATTCCTATGCAGTCGGTTTGTCGCTGTATGCACCCGATCTGAATAAGAAGTTTGTCAAAGGAGGGTACCCTCTGTGACCTACTTTTGTCTGTGGTGGTGCCATCTGTTCATGGATCCTGACAAAGATGACCACATTTGTCGGGGACCTTGAGTATTTGATGCATGCCAAGTTTCATTGAATTCCAGCAAGTGGTTCCGAAGAAAAAGTTCAAACTGTGAAATGTTTACACCAATTATCCCACCCCCCCCCCCCCTTTTTCTTGAAAGTCTTAAAAAATTCATAAAAAATCCAAAACATAAAATATTGAAAAATTTTCTTTGCAGTAGTATTTCTTACCATCAAAATGATCAAATTAAACCAAATTAATGCATCAATGTTTACTAAAAGAAAAAAATACCTCTTTTCTGCATTAAAACTACCAAGTACAAAAAAACGTCAAAAATTTGATTTCGGAACGGAACCAAAAATAACAACACTTCTGCACACATCCCTCTAGATCATTCCTATGCATTCGGTTTGACTCTGTATGCCCCCGGTCTGAAGAAGAAGTTTGTCAAAGGAGGGTACCCTCTTTGACCTACTTTTGCCTGTGGTGGCGCCACCTGTTGATGAATCCGGACGAAAAACAACAACACTTGTAGGGGACCATGAGTACTACAAGCTTATCAAGTTTCATCGAATTCTGTTCAGTGGTTCTGGAGAAGAAGTCGAAAATGTGAAAAGTTAACGACGGAGGGCAGACGACAGACGACGGACGACGGACGGTGATTGATCACAATAGCTCACTTGAGCCTTTGGCTCAGGTGAGCTAATAAAACCACAACACAGAAACCCAAACGAACTACATTTACAAATTTTCTGATACAAATATTGAAAACTGGTCATTACAAAATCTACTGCACGTTACAAAGCATAATACATGTGTGAAGCCTAGAATGCAATCAAGCAGCTACAGACACTGAAAAAAGTTATAATAGACATTCAAGATAGTATATTACATAATGATATATTATATAATATAGTGTATTGTTTTTGAGATTCTGCTTAAATTTTTTGTATGTAAGAGCAATATACACTTTGATCATTGTATCAAACGACAAAAGAATCTGGTGTTGCACTTGTGTTCCAAAAGGGAAGACATATAGCAATATATAGACAATGTTAAGTACATTTCAGTTGCAGATCATTTCATTCAGTGACTCCCCGTAAGTAGAAGTGATATGCTTACGAGACATATTGCACGGGTATACAATACTTTCACATAAAAAGCTGATCTCCAAATGTTTAGATGCGTCCACGAGGCCATGAAAAATATGCTGGCCTACGTGGAAAAAAATGAACGATTTGCTCCTGAAGCTGCTTTTCAAGGCATATTTTGTCACATTTACTTTATTTTACAACAATGCATTGGTTATCAATTATCTTACGGCAGTTCCCCTTCAGTAGAGAAATAAAAGAAAAATCAAATACCTGCAGGTAACAATTATTCTCTTTCAAAAATTGGTTGGACATATCAAAGCAGGTCCGTAAAAATTGGGAGGTGAAAGCGGAAGGAGGGGGGAGGGGGTCTCAGCCTCCCTACTTTTTGGCTGTTCATGGACCAATTTTTTTATCACGTTAGAAAAGAAATGATATTCAAGGTTTGCCCCCTTCTTTTTTGTAATGCTTCCCACCACCCTTAAAGTGTGACATATTTGTAGCGTTATGAAGTATTTTAAAGAGAAATTAATGTCAGTATGAAGATATACCCTGAGTACATGGACCCTGATTGCTTGACTAATCCTCACTGGAGGTAGAAGAATTCATTTCCCCATGAAGTCGTTGTAGCACACTGACGATCAGCTCTGCGATGGTGGTCGTATTTTGAGTCGTTTGTAGTTCGGTTATCACAGTTTCAATGCTCTGTTCACGGAATGCTTTCAGAAATACGGCATCTGACGGAAAATAAAGAAATGTCATGACATTCATTGGGATGGTCGAAATACAATAAATTTAGGAGTTCTGGAGATTTAATCAGATTAGAAGAGTTTCATTAAGTTAAAATTTAAAAATGGGGTTTCATAAATTAACAAAATAAGTTTTCGAAAATTTGTCCAGACACATGTTGTGTTTTCAGACTGCAGAAATATTTGGCTGATCTTCACTTTCTATAACTGATTTCAAAGTTGATTCAGTTCACATAAAATCCTAAAAATTGGGAAAGGTGGAGGGATGGGAGGGAGATAAAAAATGTGTATGTATATTGCTTCTTCCCAAAGCCAGTATTTAGTGGTTGGCTATAAAGCCTTCCATGGACCTTTGTAAAGTTTGCTGGCACACTTTTCCATATGCCCCAACTGGAACAACAATTGACTTACGTAAGAATACCAAATATTACCTTTTAATATTTGGTTTAAAGTCCATAAGGCAATGTGTTTGAAGCTTTGTTCTGGTGACTTTAGAAACATATCGATATACAACACAATCCCCTTCATGTTACTCTCCTTCAGAGTGTCTGGAATTTCTGAAAATTTAAGAAGTATTTCAGAATCAGGATGGTATTTCTTTTCATAAACCTTATCAAGCTGTGGTGTATTTATTCCTTTGAAAATCAATGATGGCTAAACATTCATTTTGCAAAGTTTTGGTTGCTTGGCATTTTTTCAAGTAAAAATAACAATGTTTTCCATATTTTAATGATATATGGCCAAAATTGCCTTAATGACCACCTCATTTATGTAGTCACTCCCTTACTGGTCAAGGACCAGTTCCAGACTAAGACTAGTTACCAGCTACTACGTTATTTCCACTACTGAAAAGTAAATTTCTGAGATTTTTTCACATGACTCTATGCAATAATACTTACTGCACCTACTACTACATATGAAAATTTGGTCAGTTCACGTTTTGAATACTTGTAATAAAGTAGTACCTGGTATTTGGTCTCAGCCGAGAACTAGTGCTTGACCAGTATAGAGGCCCTTTTGTAAACTCCCATTTTGTTTGTTTTCTTACAAAATAAACCTTTACATATAGGTCACCTTGGTATAAAGGTCGCCTCGGTATAAAGGTCATCATAGTATAAAGATCACCTCATTATAAAGGGTCACCATAGTATAAAGGTCGCCTCGGTATAAAGGTCATCATAGTATAAAGATCACCTCATTATAAAGGTCATCACTGTATAAAGGTCACTTCAGTATAAAGGCCATCTCAGTATAAAGGTCACCTCAGTATGAAGGCCATTATGGTTAAAGGTCACTTTGAAGTCTCTTCTCTTAGGTAATCCTTCTGTACAGGTTTGACTAAATATGCTTTCACATGACAAAGACCTGTGGCTAAAACTTTGGAAAATGAGTTTTTAGTTTTTTTCTTCTGTTATTGAATACAATAGAGAAAACTAAAGACATCTGACAAAGCTGTATGACAAAAATCACCAAGGACATGCACACAAAAATGAAACAATTATGGCAATGAAACGAAACAATTAAGGCAGATGACTACCTCCTTTAAATGCAAATGAATAATGATAAATACTCCAAGACTCAGCACAGAGTTTTGATACAATCCCTAAAATGAATACTGATAAATACTCCAAGACTCAGCACAGGGTTTTGATACAATCCCTAAAATGAATAAGGATAAATACTCCAAGACTCAGCACAGGGTTTTGATGCTCTCCCTAAAAGGTGGCAATACCTCAAAAAATGTATTATAAAAAACTCCACTGTAGGAAATACAAAATTGTTGTTATTTAAAGTATTTTATACCTAGATATATTACAAAATTCTTTTACATTTCTTGTAAAGTATATAAAAAATATTGTTATGAAAGGTTAATTCAACATTTTAATTTTTGTATTATTTGTTTTGTCCATTTAAAAGTTAGATTAACCAGGATAAGTCTGTTAAATATATTTACCTATCAAAGAGATCTGGCCAATGGTACCGGCACAGTTGTACTGTATTTCGGTGTTGGTGGAGAGGGAGGCAAGAGTAACCAATTTGTTGAAGGACTTGCCACCATGCAGATGTAGCAGCTTATGTTTAACATCATCTAGGAAAAAAATGCACCAGATGAGCTACAAACAGCAATACAAAACCTCCATGCCTGTGTAGTGTCAAGCATTCTCAGGTATATCAAATAAAAGAGAAAAAAGAAGACATCTGACAAAGCTCTATGACACAAATCACCAAGGACATGTACCCAAATCACCAAGGACATGCACACAAATCACCAAGGACATGTACCCAAATCACCAAGGACATGTACCCAAATCACCAAGGACATGTACCCAAATCACCAAGGACATGTACACAAATCACCAAGGACATGTACCCAAATCACCAAGGACATGTACACAAATCACCAAGGACATGCACACAAATCACCAAGGACATGTACCCAAATCACCAAGGACATGCACACAAATCACCAAGGACATGTACCCAAATCACCAAGGACATGCACACAAATCACCAAGGACATGTACACAAATCACCAAGGACATGTACACAAATCACCAAGGACATGTACACAAATCACCAAGGACATGTACCCAAAAACTGATAGTAGTAGAGTATACACTGAAAAACGAAAATATTCAATGTTGCTGCGGTTACGATACAGAAGTAAATACCAAAATAAGTAACATACATAGTAAGTCACAAATATAAAACAAGAACAAGTTGTCATACTATAAATATGATTAAATAGCTTCTTTTCATGGTTCATGGAACTTATCAAAAACAATTCAGACACTTTTCCAGCACTATTTATGATGATTGTCAAGCCCCTTTACAGCATTTTGCACTGATGTTATCAACAAAATTAGACAAATTACTAATATGGCTATACGACGTACTCATAAAAATTCGTTAAAATTTGATAACAGAGTTTGTTGACAAGGGTATTTTTATCAATGTTTTATTATGTTTCAATGAGCTATATTTCTCTTAAACCGAAAAGATACTAAGATCACAGAAAATTCGAGATTTTTCTTTATATGATTACTAGAATTTTCCCCATTATTTGGCAACATTACGTATTGAAAATGTCATAAATGCCAAGTCGAACCGCACTTACTGACTCAATTTACCATTTTCTATGTTTTAACAAAGACATGTAACTGCAGGTAAGAATTTAACTGAGCAGTAGGGCACTTGTAAAGAGGTCCTTGTTACACATCCATCATTTCCTTTTTTAATATTTCCAAATCAATATGCTGATATGTTGCATTCAGAAAACAACACTTTTTTGTTTCATTTGATTCTTGTTACGTCAAACACAGAGTATTTCATTTCTGTAGTGGTGACATCTTCCTCATTATTGTTTTACGTCACTCAACGATTATTTCACGTATATGTGACAGCATCTACTTGATGTATTGCATAAATATTACTTCATTCCATCTGACACACCTGAAGCAGTGCGGGATATTTGACAAGCCACGCCTAACATGACAAGGGATCTTGGTGTTTACTATCTCATCCAAAACATAGGACATTTACAGGCCCCTGGCGGTTATTTGACTGGGGATATTCCAGTCACGACCCGATCACTATGTCACTGAGCTGCGTTGGTTTGAAGATGTTATGAAATCAGTGGACATCTATGCAGTTTGTACCGAGTTACCAATTGGCTTTCATTACCTTCATCTGCCAAGATCGCTAGGGCTGCAGTCACTTCCAACAAAACTGGCGTCCTTGACTCCAGGTCTAACAAGACGAAGGTTAACGCCTCCAGACAGTCATTCTCGAGAAGTATCTGATGCAAAGATGAAAATAAAATATAAGTTCCATGACACAGATATAACATACACACAAAAATCTAATTCTGTCAATATCTATTGTCTAATGACAAAAAACACTGGGTAAAAAGATGCTTTTGTCATGGCTAGTGGGAAGGTGGGGTCCCCTAAACCAGTTAGCCATACCAAATGATTTTCTGTCAGTTGACTGCTCCTAAATACTCCTGTAGTGTGTCATGTAGTTGAGTCGGATCTCTTCTCATCATGTTGAGAACTAACATATGACAGAAAAATCTTAACACTGCATGATGGGATGAAAATGGAGTAATCGTGCAAAGGAAGTAACATAGCCACACAACATCAGAATGCCATGCAATCAAAGTCAAACAGCTGATAATGTTTTTTTTAATCTTCAATTAATACAATAAGGAAATTCTAATTAAGGAAAGACATAACACTATCTATCCCTTACCCTGATGTACTGTCCTACAGCCAGATTGCGTATCGTTCCTGCCGCATGTTTCTGAGCCTCGGAATTGGAGCTGTCACATAGGACTTGGCATAGACTTGGAATAATGTTCTCAGATACAATAGCACCCTGAAAAGCAAATGTTTTGATGAAACATATATATATATACAGACCTAAGTCAGAATAGTGTGACTATTTGGTGATTCATATTTTCAAGAAAATCTTACAAATTAATGGCAAATAATCTGGCAGATCTGACACATACTAGAAGTGGGTCGAGTTTTTTTCAATATCATTAAGGGCAAAGTTTTGTTGCAATGAAATAACAATTGTTTGAATACCTCCAATAAGAACAAAAATAGACAAACCATTTGCTTTACTAGATGTGTTGGTTTTTCAAATATATAGACTTGTGATAGTTTTAGGAAATATATAAATGTGAATAAACTTTGGAGCCATGTTTAGTAACCTTGGTTAATAACCAAGGTCACACTCGTTTATAAATAGCTTAGCAAGTTAGATATTTACTGTATGTATATAGGTTATCTTATTGTACCCTCAAACTCATTTTAATAGGAATCTATTTATTTTCACTCTTAACTGTATTCATGATTTATTCAAGTTAGACTTATCTAGGATTGGATACTGTAAAGAATAAAAAGGTATGGCACAAGAATGCAACTTAGCAGATTTCAATTTTCTTCTTTTATCTTTAATGGCATTCACACACACAAGAGGTTTTTTTTATTTAAAATAGATACAGACCAGTAATTTTGGAAACAGTATTCAGTATGGTATGGAAAACTGTTTATCAGTGTCCAAACTTACACATACGGTGGTATGATGGCCTACTTGCAGTATATGACACTTACCTCATTGGAATGTAAAATAGACAAGTTCCGTATACAGGCTAAGGCGGCACCTAGCGTTTCTTGTTTGGCGTTCACTATGATATCGTGAAGATGCGGCAATGCTCCGTAAGACACGATCAGTGACTGCGTATCTTCTACAGTGTTATAAAGGATACAAGTCAAAAATATACAATGAAGATATGAAAATATCAAGAAGTATCTCATAGGAACTGACGAAACAAAATCAATGTAAAACACTTCTATATCATTTGCTTTTATTTTCACAAGAATCTAATTTTGAACATATCTGCAAGCCATAATTTTTGCGTTCAGCAGTATATCTGGTGTAGTTTCAATGTGGAATCAGAGGAAACTAGGAATTTATTTTTGTGTCGAGTCATGCTGACTCAAAATAGAAATCTTCTCACATAAATTGTAATGTACAATATGTCAAAAGAGAAAAGAATATCAAGATTTCGATTTTTCAGCACATGACACATCTGATGGACAACCTTTAGCGAATGTATAATGAATTCACAAAGTCACAAGTGGATAATCATTTAGAAACTGAATTCTGTACTTCAACCATTATGTTCATTAATAATCTGTTTTTATGTTGCATCACACTAAGATTCTTTCTCTGGCATAGTGATGGCATCTGCCTGATGAATCGTACACAGATTTAGACCGATGCAAAGGCCCAGACCAAAAGCAGTGAGAAATCTTTTAAGTTGTCAATGGTCATGAACTAGGGCCTTTGTTCTTACTGTTTCCAAATGACAATCCCCAACGAGCTGTGGAACCCCAATATATATCCAAAGTGATATCTTTGCAAAAATCAGTCTCACAAAATACAAGACACTAATCGATGGTTCTTCAGTAGGAACTTGAATGATTAAAGAATAGTTCGCCAATCTCGTGGAGAAAGTTAGTGTCAATTAAAAACTAATGATTGATTGATTGATGACTGCTTTACATCACTCTTCGATTATTTCACATATATGGTGAAAGCATCTGCCTAATCATTGCATAGAAATTTATATTGTTGAAATGAACCCTCCTGTAGCAGAAAGGGATCTTTTACATACCAAGCCTACTGTGACAATGAAATCAATTTTTTAACCTCATCCAGAAAGACGGGATACAGGTGTGTCTATGGCAGGAATCGAACTAGGCACCTCATGAGCTGAGCTACACCCATACCCAAAGCCAATGTGGATACCAATCATAAAGATAGAGGTGATAAACAATTGGGAGTAGTATCATTACTTCATAGTTAACTGTATCCCCAAAGTCCACCCCATCACCACAGAATATCCCATCATGACACCCACTCAGATATATATTATACAGTGTTCCCATACAATCCTGTTTTCCTCATATTAGCTAGAGTTATCTCCCTCATTAGAGTACACCTCTCGGACTTTATCCATTACTGCCCGTACAAAGCTAATTTAACTTAATTATGTAATATAATCACATTGTACATCTTAATGTTTTATTGAAATTTTTAAACTGATTGATTATATCTACAGATTAATCGAGAATGAGATCACGAAATCTGCCCTAATAATGAGTAAATTTCTCAAAACTTTGATGAAATTAACATGGTAGTAATGGAAAAAGTCCGAGAGTTGTACTCCAACATGGCCGCTAGTGTTAGTAGTGTGATATCCCATAGGCAGACTCTACAGGAAAAGGAAGTTTGGACTTACCTTCACAGGCCAAATTCCTCAGAGCAAAACATGCCTGACACTGAACCTTCAATAATACAACATCACAATACATAATGATCAGAATAAATTTTACAAATATAATGAAATGGAAGAAACAGATAGAAATAAATTGATTGTCATTAACAGAACTCAGTGATAAATCAATTTCTTCTCATAAATGTGTATAAAACCATTAAAAAGACAAGGTTTTCATATGCAACTACGAGGGTAGAACAAATCACTGCTTAATTTCAAACTCAAATGATAATTTGGGACTAAAAATGACAATTTCATTTCTGGACAAAAGGTGATTTCAGACAGAAACTACATCATAAATGTAAATGATGCTATGCAGTCTATCTTCCTTTATTTTCGCATACAGTAACCTGATCATTTCAAATTTGGGGAAATATCTGGTTATTTTCCAGCTGAACTGGAGAAAAACCTGAAAACTGTCCAAGAAATGGTACCATATATATATATATATATCACACCTTACCTTTTCTTTTTTCGCAGACAATAACCTGACCAGTTGCTTGACTACATCATAATGACCTACAGCGACCATCATGGTTCGATGTTTATCGTTGACTGCAAGGTTACTGAGAGCGGCACTGCAGTAATACTGGACATCACAGTCGGGACTGTGAACCATTTCCACCAGAACCGGAATAGCACCATGCTGAACAAGCTCGTTTCTGTTCGATTCTGTAAAATCATACCAAACTGCTCACACGTACATGTATGTCTTACAGTGTGACTGATTGATTAATCATTGTTTTACGTCACTCCATGATTATTTCACATGTATGGTGATGACATATGCCTGAAGCATTGCATAGAAATATAGACCTTAGCAAAGGACCAACCTGAAGCAGTGGGGCTCTTTTATGTGCCACATCTACAATGACAGGGAACCTTGGTCTTTTACTGTCTCATCCCAAAGACAGAACTTGGGTGTGCCCACGTCTGTAATCAAACCCCGGACCTCTTGGTCAGAAACCCAGCACCTCATCCACAGCACCATAAAGGCTTCTTACAAATTAAAACTACCTTTTTTAATGTTAGTTTAACACTACATTAAATGACCTCTCTCCACTTCATTTTGCAATGTAACCAGTGCTTTCATCCACCATGAAATAACTTTCACCGACCTACCATATGATATCATTATCAGCGAAAGCATTCACATCTAAATTTATGTACTTTCAAAAATACAGTATATCTTGAAACAAGCTATGTTTGTGAAACACTAATGCCCCTGGTTGGCACCAAAGTCCAAAAAGTTATTCTTAGCGTGGTCATTGTCAAGGTCAAAAGGTTAATGACCTTGAAATCATTTGAAAGGACTTCATTAGTTGAGTAGGCATGTCATATATGAAGTCTCTATCCCTCAATGTTAAAAAGTTAAAGCCAAGGTTAAAGTTGACAATAGACAGACAAACAAACAGACAGGACAAAAACAATATGCCCCCGATCTATCGATCTGGGGACCTAAAAACTTGGACAGAATGGTTTTTTTTGTCATTTGTGGATCAGCTCGAAATCAAATGTTGTTATGGTAAAATTACTGCTAAGACTCAAGTTTACCTTACATCTCCCACATATTGTATGAGGATGAAGTGGTCACATGATAAATGATATAACCTTGATCTGACAAAAAACAACAAACAAACTAGTTTTGACATGCAACAAGTAAATGAATGGAAAGATAAAATTTTGTTTTGTTTGTTTCTGGTTTTATGACACACTAAGATTATCTCACTTATTTATGAATGGTGATGGCATCTGATGTATTGCTCAGTAGTTAAGACAAACACAACAGACCCCCCCCCCTGAGATAGTGACATCCTGTATCATGACAAGTACCTCAGACCTCCCTGAGATAGTAACATCTTATACATGTACATGTACCATGACAAGTACCTCAGACCTCCCTGAGATAGTGACATCTTATACATGTACATGTACCATGACAAGTACCTCAGACCCCCCTGAGATAGTGACATCTTATACATGTACATGTACCATGACAAGTACCTCAGACCCCCCGGAGATAGTAACATCTATGTACATGTACCATGACAAGTACCTCAAACCTCCCTGAGATAGTGACATCTTACACATGTACATGTACCATGACAAGTACCTCAGACCCCCCTGAGATAGTGACATCTTATACATGTACATGTACCATGACAAGTACCTCAGAACCCCCTGAGATAGTGACATCTTATACATGTACAAGTACCATGACAAGTACCTCAGACCCCCCTGAGATAGTGACATCTTATACATGTACATGTACCATGACAAGTACCTCAGAATCCCCTGAGATAGTGACATCTTATACAGGTACATGTACCATGACAAGTACCTCAGACCTCCCTGAGATAGTGACATCTTATACATGTACATGTACCATGACAAGTACCTCAGACCCCCCTGAGATAGTGACATCTTATACATGTACATGTACCATGACAAGTACCTCAGACCTCCCTGAGATAGTGACATCTTATACATGTACATGTACCATGACAAGTACCTCAGACCCCCCTGAGATAGTGACATCTTATACATGTACATGTACCATGACAAGTACCTCAGTTTTCACAATCATATCTGATTAATATGACAATTCATCGATAGGATTTGAACTCAGAACCATTCCATCACGAGCCAAAATCCTTCTTGATTGAGCTAAACAAACTCTCCAAGAATCAAATGGGGACTACCTGTCCTACAAACCAAGTACTAAACCACTACCCCAGCTGTGCCATGCTCTACTTACGTACTACAAACCAAGTACTAGACCACTACCCCAGCTGTGCCATGCTCTACTTACGTACTACAAACCAAGTACTAGACCACTACCCCAGCTGTGCCATGCTCTACTTACGTACTACAAACCAAGTACTAGACCACTACCCCAGCTGTGCCATGCTCTACTTACGTACTACAAACCAAGTACTAGACCACTACCCCAGCTGTGCCATGTACTACAAACCAAGTACTAGACCACTACCCCAGCTGTGCCATGCTCTACTTACATACTACAAACCAAGTACTAGACCACTACCCCAGCTGTGCCATGCTCTACTTACGTATATGGGTGAGATTGAGTACTGCCCCGGCAGCATTTCGTTGTACACGGATGTCGGGGGACGTCATCAGTTTGATAAGCGGCTTCACACCATGGCCTAATACTATACTCTGCTTTATTTTGTCTGAAAAGGAATGTTCATACAAACAAATCATGTTCATTCTTAATGTTTTTCCCTTATGAGCTTCAATAAATTATGTATTACTAAACTATAGGCAATATTACATACATATATTAAAAATCTCACCTGCAAAACTCATCATATGAATTAGTTGTTGATTTTCTGTGTAAAGTTTTTTAATTGATAGTTTACTTTCTGAAAACTGCATTCATTATAGAGAATTCAAGGAAATTTTTCGTTCATTCAGGATTAAAAAATTTCTAATCTGTCTTTAAGTTTGTTCATAAACAGGGCCCTTTGGTTTAAATACTGGTATGCAATGTGTACTACAAATAATTTACAGATATATGCCTTTAAAACACCTTATGATATCTATGCCAAATGACATGCTGATTATATCCTTTTAGGAAAAACATGTATCTCCATCTAATTACATATATGACAAACAGGACAATGCCAGAATACCTGAAAGCAATATACATACTGTTATATATGCCAAACAGGACAATGCCAGAATACCTGAAAGCAATATACATACTGTTATATAGGCCAAACAGGACAATGCCAGAATACCTGAAAGCAATATACATACTGTTATATAGGCCAAACAGGACAATGCCAGAATACCTGAAAGCAATATACATACTGTTATATAGGCCAAACAGGACAATGCCAGAATACCTGAAAGCAATATATATACTGTTATATAGGCCAAACAGGACAATGCCAGAATACCTGAAAGCAATATATATACTGTTATATAGGCCAAACAGTACAATGCCAGAATACCTGAAAGCAATATATATACTGTTATATAGGCCAAACAGTACAATGCCAGAATACCTGAAAGCAATATATATACTGTTATATAGGCCAAACAGTACAATGCCAGAATACCTGAAAGCAATATATATACTGTTATATAGGCCAAACAGTACCATGCAAGAATACCTGAAAGCAATATATATACTGTTATATAGGCCAAACAGTACAATGCCAGAATACCTGAAAGCAATATATATACTGTTATATAGGCCAAACAGTACAATGCCAGAATACCTGAAAGCAATATATATACTGTTATATAGGCCAAACAGTACAATGCCAGAATACCTGAAAGCAATATATATACTGTTATATAGGCCAAACAGTACAATGCCAGAATACCTGAAAGCAATATATATACTGTTATATAGGCCAAACAGGACAATGCCAGAATACCTGAAAGCAATATATATACTGTTATATAGGCCAAACAGTACAATGCCAGAATACCTGAAAGCAATATATATACTGTTATATAGGCCAAACAGTACAATGCCAGAATACCTGAAAGCAATATATATACTGTTATATAGGCCAAACAGTACAATGCCAGAATACCTGAAAGCAATATATGTACTGTTATATAGGCCAAACAGTACAATGCCAGAATACCTGAAAGCAATATATGTACTGTTATATATGCCAAACAGTACAATGCCAGAATACCTGAAAGCAATATATATATTGTTCTATGAAGTGTTTTGATTCATACCTGTGGTTGCCAGGGCGGTGATACAACCACATGTGTTGCACTGTACCTCAGGATTCTTGGAATGTAGAAGATCTATCAGGGGATTCAATACACCACACTGGACAAGAACTGACTTGTTGATGTCTAAAAATAAATAAAAGCTTAAAATCAGAAGAATGAATTCACAACAGGAGACAAGAAGTGACTTGTTGATTTATCAGGGGATTCGATACACAACACTGGATGAGAACTGACTTGCTGATATTTAGAAATAAATAAAAGCTTAAAATCAGAAGAATGAATTCAAAACAGGAGACAAGAAGTGATTTGCTTATATCAGGAAATCAAAAACAACATTCATATTATTAACTAACTTAATGTCTACAGCCTAATGAAATTTTACTGTACGCCAAACACTGGGTAGCCAAAACAGTCCTACATCTTGCTTTGGTCTATCATGGCCCTGATGGTTTAGGTCAAAGTTTTTGTCTGACTGTGTCACTGAAGCAAAACGTTGCCATCTTTTGAAATGCAATGATATAATTTAAGGAATAAAAATTGACAGTTAACACCCAAGCCAAATGCTTGTATACACCGCATCATAACTCTCAAGTATGAACATTTATGAAGTGTGACTTCAATACTGATTTGTCTATTGTTTGAAGACACAGGGGATATGTTTAAAGTTGTACCAGGATTCTTTGTTCTATATTGGATCCCCCACTACTCTTTGTCCTATATTTGATCCCCCACACTTTGCCCTTGATTGGATCCCCACTCTTTGCCCTATATTGGACCAACCACTATTTGCCCTATTTTGGATCTGCCACTCTTTGTCCTATCATGGATCCCCATTCTTTGAGGTAGAGAATATTAGAGTAACCAGAGAAAACTATGACTTTTTGAAAGTAGTCTGGTTAAACTTCCAACCTGACAAAATTTAGGCTATGGTGAATTTCAGTATAGTTGTTTGCACACTCTGCCATAGATATCCAATGATTCAGCAGCCATCTACACCCCTATACACGTGTAATAACATTGTTTGCACAATCTGCCATAGATATCCAATGATTCAGCAGTCATCTACACCCCTATACATGTGTAATAACATTGTTTGCACACTCTGCCATAGATATCCAATGATTCAGCAGTCATCTACGCCCCTATACATGTGTAATAACAAGGCCCTTGTATCACATTAGCATACTAGAGTCTCCTTATGTATAAATTCAGAAAAATTACCTGGTCCCGACAGGGCAAAGTTACTTATAGCCAGGGTGGCACATTTCTGTACTTGGCTGTCCTGACACCTCAACAACTCCACCAGGGGGCGTGCTTGTTCTGTGGTCAAAGGTGACTTAGCTGTAATGTTAAAAAGAAATCAAAACTATGATGATGATGATGACAATCTATGAAAAAAAAATTGAATGACAGCAAGAGATATTTTCTCAATATTTGTTATTCAAAATTAGTTAATTTACATTTTGAAATAGTTACTATACCTGTTAATCAATAACAAATTTTATTAAAATCATTTTCAGAAATTCTAAGGCTATTGATTTTTATTTACATGATGTTTATGTATCAGTGGTAAAAATGATACTTGTATTATAATCAAATTAATGGAAAGAAACAAAACTTTGAAAAACACGAACACTAATATAAGGAATGCAATGATATGGGTGAATGACTTTTCTCACTGACCTCTCTGGACCTGCTTTTCTCACTAAACTTTATCAGCGTGTGAATTAACTTTTCTCACTGACCCCTGTGTACTCACTTTTTTTGATTGACCCCTATGTGTTCACTTATCTCACTATTAACCTTAAAGTTTGTGTATTTACTTTTTTCACTGACCCCTGTGTATTCATTATTTGCCTGACCTATTTTTACTTACTTATCTCACTTACCTTTATGTACTTAATATTCTAACTGACCTCTATGTACTCATTTTTTTGACTGACCTATATGTACTTACTTATCTCATTAACCTCTATGTACTTACTTTTTTCGCTGACCTCTGTGAAGCACAGAGCTGCAGACCTTTGTAGTTCACAGTTATCAGAATAGCAGAGAATGCACATCGCTCGTACATGTTCCTCATTCAATACTGGGTCATGAGATTCTGACAAAAATGCATTACCAATTCAATAAAACGCAAGTATGATTCTGATTTATATAATGTAAACAACAATACAGATAATACTAGGAGTAAAACATAACAATGACATTGATGTTTCTCTCTGTAAAACCCTGAACAATGGTGACTGTGCCTTTTTTCCTACAAATAGTGGGTCATGACTGTAGTCCCTTGACCAGTTTGAAGGATCACAAGGTTCAAAGGCATAGGACATTAGTTTCACACAAGTTGCTTGTAAAGTTCTGACCAGCTGTCAGAGTCTGACAAATTTCAGTCTTGTTGAGCGATAAAACCAACACAATACTACATATAGAATTGAAAGGGGGTTATGTATGGCTCAAAAATGCTCTTTTGTGGAACCAAGTCCTGGTAACTAGGGGGGGGGGAGGGTTAAGTACTGTACAGAAACTCACTGCAACCTCTCACCTCTGCCAAGCCGGTGTGTGAATGATACAACAGTGTACCTGAAGGTTGGCATTTTTCTAGGTACTCCAGATGGTGACTTTTATTACATAAAGTGACATAATGATTCTAGTGTCACATTCAACAATAAACATGTAAAATGAAAAAACATATTTTACACATGATGACAAGAATATTGACAAAAAAATGGGGATTGAAGCCATGAAGGGGTACCTGCTCTAGATCTATCTCACTGAGTCCACCACTGAATCCACCAATGAACATGATAATGTAATGGTATACACCTGTAATGACTGCCATGGTCAATGACTTTTGATTCAGTGTATTTTACAAAGGCCCATAAAAACATACACTGCGTTTGTTTTTAAAAGGCAACATGGCAAACAAGATGGGATTATTTAAACAAATTTTTCCAGTGTCTGTTAAAAAGATATTACCAGACATTGGGACTGTCTCGTTATCATGAGTAAATTTGTACAGATACATGTACCTACTATTTACCTAAGATGAAATCTCCATATAAAGTGCAACTGACCACAATAAAACAGAATTGGTAGGTCAGAAGATTTTTATTGTACGAGATATTGTCACAAAATTGACATCAAACTTGTTCAATTTTTGTTCCAATGCTTCAAGGCTGACAGAAAAGAGTAAATATAAATGGTCAGAATATCCTGTATGATCATCTACTAATACTATATTCTATATCTAATGATATTTCACGTTCGCTCAGGTAAAGGGGAATGAACTCTATGGATGGCGACTTTTTCATTACCTATCTGACATTAATATAAATTGAATATAGGTCATACAAGGTCTCTGAATAAAGAAACAGATGCCCTGGTAAACATTATCACTTCCCCAATATACAATATATCCTCAGGTGGTAGGTTGTAAGAGTGCAAATAAAGCCATTAAGTAGAAACACCTGATTTTTTCATATAGAAGCACTTTATCATATAAAGACATAAGGTCTATGAACGATAAAACATGTGCTGTAATTCAATACCACTTCCGCATTATATCTATCTATATCCCCAGGTCATGGAAGGACAATACCCAGTATGTAACAGAAATCTCAAATTAAAAGCCTTTGTCTCTGTGATATATCCAAGTCAATGACACATACTACACTCACACCATCAGGATAGATTTTACTACATAGATATATACCTCGCTATTAAACGTTACGCAGTATTTTACAATTTTTTAGCATGGACAAAAGACATACACCAAGAAATCAACCAATGAAATTGATTTATTGGTTTGAATATCATTTACTGAATGCACTTACATTTATCATATCAACTATTATAGGATTTGGCAACAAATTAGTGATCTTATGTGGAGCCATCTCCTGGGCAATATTCGGTCTTTTCGTCATACAGAGTTACTTCCCATTTAACACGGTATCTGACGTAATAGAATTATGATGCATAAAATTCTATGGAAACTGATCTTAAACTGAGGGAAACGACAGTCCACAAATGACGTTTTCATAAGAATTTGATGAAGTCATAAATGCTTTACGTCAGATACCGTCCCAAATGGGAAGTAACTCTGTTCTAACAAAAAGACTCAATAGAACATCCAGATTTAAAAAGCAGACAGTGTAAGATATATTCAAACCATTTATGGTTGCAGAGAGATAGTGGGGAGTTGAAAGAAAAAGAAGTGTGGGGGAAGGGGGTATGGAATAAGAATATAGTGGTGCAGTATGATGGAGGTGGCGGGAATACCAGGTTTACAGTTGTAGGGCTGAAATAGAAGGGTGTGTAAAGAGTGGATTGAATTGTATACTCTGTATTGATTTATTGTAATTCAGATTGGCCGGGTGTTACTAACACACAGATAAAATACCAGTCACATGTAACACGTACATGTTTATCTATTGTCTAAAACTTCAGTTTTTCCAAGAACACATATCTGTCACACTCATTCTTCAAGGAAAATCTTAAGTATTTGATTCTTATATTATCTGATTTTGGGGGTTTTTTTTAACTCAATGAGCATATATGAAGAAGAGTGCTTATCAAAGAAAATTCAGGTATCATTTTGAGAAAATTAGATTTATTTCTTACAGATGTCTCACCCTTTTCTAACACTGGCTGCCACCTAATGATTGAAATATTCCTGCTACAGCATTAAACAAAACAGGCCCAAAATGTCAAGTTTTGGTTGGTTGGCTGTGGTTTTATGTTACTTTCAACAATTTTTCAAACATGGTGACACAAAACTGGTGATTACATCCTAAACATAGTGATCAAATCTGGATGCTGTATCAAGACCACATGCATTGTAACATAAAAAATAACGCATTATAAAACTTTGGATAAAACCCTGGCTTACCATTCTCCAGATACTGTAGTAAATTCTGGACTGCTTGCTTTTCACTATCCAATAGAATCATGCCATATTCATCTGCATCCAGCCCATTGGTCTCTCCTTGGTTTCTATAGCAACCACATGTTACATAACATATGCACACATCCAAAAGCTTTTTCAGGAAGTCGATGATATTTTGTAGTATGTCTGGCTTGGGCCGTTCAATTGTGATGTCAAAGCGATCATTAGTTCCTGATGGCTGCAAGAAACAAACATTCTCATCACCATGGTTCTGGTCTGCACAACCATCTCCTCACCAAGAGATAGTGCTGCTTTGTATAGTAACAAACCCTCTTTGTATACAAATGGATCTCTGCATGTACCGGTGCGGTCGTTTGAGACATTGAAGTATGTAATAATATGGAAGATGCTACTGAAAATATATCTATTATGACTACTGTTACTGAAACAGATCTAGAAATCTAGAATGGGGTGGGTTGGGATCCTCCCTAGACAGACTTCTAAACAGAAGTATGTCCCCACAATGCCATAGCCCTTGCAGAATTGGCTTTGTATTATTTGACACCCAGAAACGCATCATACAATACAATTCAGATGTTTTGTACTTTTTCCACCCACCACAGTGAAAAAAGCTTTTCCAGGTTTACATGATTGTATCTCTATCCCATTAGTCTGAGTAAAACTTGGAAAGTAGTTTGTAATTTGTGCGGATCCAAAACATGAGTACAGGCTTTAGCACATCTAACCATCTATACCAAATATATATATCGTATTATGGTGGTAGTCTAGAGACATCACCATCTAACCATCTATACCAAATATATATATCGTATTATGATGGCAGTCTAGAGACATCACCATCAAACCATCTATACCAAATATATATATCGTATTATGATGGCAGTTTAGAGACATCACCATCAAACCATTTATACCAAATATATATATCGTATTATGATGGTAGTCTAGAGACATCACCATCTAACCATCTATACCAAATATATATACCGTATTATGATGGTAGTCTAGAGACATCACCATCTAACCATCTATACCAAATATATATATCGTATTATGATGGTAGTCTAGAGACATCACCATCTAACCATCTATACCAAATATATATACCGTATTATGATGGTAGTCTAGAGACATCACCATCTAACCATCTATACCAAATATATATATCGTATTATGATGGTAGTCTAGAGACATCACCATCTAACCATCTATACCAAATATATATATCGTATTATGATGGTAGTCTAGAGACATCACCATCTAACCATCTATACCAAATATATATATCGTATTATGATGGTAGTCTAGAGACATCACCATCTAACTATCTATACCAAATATATATATTGTATTATGATGGTAGTCTAGAGACATCACCATGCATCTAACTATCTATACCAAATATATATATCGTATTATGATGGTAGTCTAGAGACATCACCATCTAACCATCTATACCAAATATATATACCGTATTATGATGGTAGTCTAGAGACATCACCATCTAACCATCTATACCAAATATATATATCGTATTATGATGGTAGTCTAGAGACATCACCATCTAACCATCTATACCAAATATATATACCGTATTATGATGGTAGTCTAGAGACATCACCATCTAACCATCTATACCAAATATATATATCGTATTATGATGGTAGTCTAGAGACATCACCATCTAACCATCTATACCAAATATATATACCGTATTATGATGGTAGTCTAGAGACATCACCATCTAACCATCTATACCAAATATATATATCGTATTATGATGGTAGTCTAGAGACATCACCATCTAACCATCTATACCAAATATATATATCGTATTATGATGGTAGTCTAGAGACATCACCATCTAACCATCTATACCAAATATATATACCGTATTATGATGGTAGTCTAGAGACATCACCATCTAACCATCTATACCAAATATATATATCGTATTATGATGGTAGTCTAGAGACATCACCATCTAACCATCTATACCAAATATATATACCGTATTATGATGGTAGTCTAGAGACATCACCATCTAACCATCTATACCAAATATATATATCGTATTATGATGGTAGTCTAGAGACATCACCATCTAACCATCTATACCAAATATATATACCGTATTATGATGGTAGTCTAGAGACATCACCATCTAACCATCTATACCAAATATATATATATCGTATTATGATGGTAGTCTAGAGACATCACCATCTATCCATCTATACCAAATATATATATTGTATTATGATGGTAGTCTAGAGACATCACCATCTAACCAAGGGGAATTTACGATAGGAAACCAAAAGTTTATCATAAATACTAATATGTATTTTGTGGCCAGAAATCTTAATGTATATGTCCATGCTAGCTGTTTCTTTATTAGGTTTATTGGCTTCGTTTACCTGTAGTTCAGGTGTACAAAATCCTTCATAGTCATAATTGCTATAGATATAAGACTGGTTAATATTCGTACTGTACTGTGTATGCAATAATAAACAGATCAGAATGCTTCATTGACTCTGTAATACGCAGTAACATTAGTAGAACTTTAGAAGTCTAGTATGGTGGTGTTTATGTTGCTTTCGACAATTCTTCAATAACAATGCTACATGGATACACAATGTTATCAACTTCTTAAACATAGAAGCCATCATAGCCCAGTGGATGAGATGCTCAACTCGTGACTGGAAGGCCCAGGTTCTACTTCCACCATGGGTACTCTGGTGTCCTGTCTTTTAGATGAGACCGTACAAAATGCGGTCCTATGTCACATTACGACTAGCACATAAAAAATCCCTCACTGCTTCAGGAGGGTCCGTTCCAAAGGTCTAAATTTGTATGCAATGCATCAGACAGATGCCGTCACCATATACGTGAAATAATCATGGAGTGACATAAAACTATAATCAATCAATCACTCCTAAACATAGTGGCACAACAGGATTTGAACCCTGATCCATCTACAACATAAGCCATAAGTATAAATACCATGTCAAGTCAACTACATACATCTGCAGCCTTAAGGATGAGTAACATTTCCTGAGATGTCATATAACTTCTTTATGATCAGATACATACACACTTTCTGTGTATAAATGCTAACATTCTCATTGTGTTTCCATGGAGCATTGTGATTGCCTTTTCCTCATTGTGTATGTCATGCATAATACCACATGTTACATTACGTTTGACCAAGTTATTGTGAGTTTGTCTGAAAACTGTGGTCAACTCGTAGTCAAAGAATTGAAATTTATCAAATTGAATATGACCACTAACATTAATGGTCTGATTGCTTTTTTTTTTTTTGTTCTCTGGGACTATTTCATTTTGACATACATGTACATTGTAAAAGGTGACGGTCAGCGATAGAGCAAACCAGAGAAATCCACCGGCCTTCAGAACTTTCCATCAATATATTAACCAGGATGTGAGAGTGCAGAGCTTCGGCCAATCAACAACCCTGGTGATTTTCCTCACATAGTGTCCAACAAGATTTTATATCAAATTTGTTACTTATTCCATATATAAATTTGATTGATTGATTGATTTTTGTTTAATGTCACACCACGAGTATTTCACGTATATAGTGAAGGCCTGATGCGGGGCATACAAATTTTGACCTTTGCAACGGATCCACCCAAAGCAGTGAGGGGTCTTTAACATGCCCAACATACCACGACATGGGGCCTCGGTTTTTACTGTCTCATCCGAAAGACAGGACACCGGCATGACCAGAGCGGGAATCGAACCCCGGGTCTTCCGATCAGGAGTCCAGCGCGATATTATATAAATTTGATCATATACTGTACACACATAATGACATATATATATCATATCTACTTTATATAGGTATGTAACTGATATACAATGCACACGAAGAGTATACATATATATACATATATATATGTACTACAGTAAATGTTTGTTCAAGGTGATGAAGCATTTTGAACTAAAATATTTGTAGGATAACTTCACTCGATAAGTCTATCAAATTTATCTTTAATTTATTAAACCATTTTTATGACAGAAGGAAAAAAGAAAAAAAAAAATCATAACATGATGTGTCTGTAAAACATTATGCTTCCAGAGGCAACATGAACTTAGCAAAAAGGTCATGGTCTAGGTCACGATGTCAATGACCTTGGAGTAATTTGAAAGGGCTTTATTGGTAGAGTATGCATGCCAAAATATATGTACGAAGTCTCTATCTCTCATAGTTCAAAAGTTACCGGGTATGACGAAGGTTAAAGTTGACTATAGACAGACAAACAAACGGATAAACAGATAGGACAAAAACAATATGCCCCTGATCTACTGAGCTGGGGGCAAAAATATCCTAGATGTACATACTTTTTCGGGATTAAAAATTAGGAAGCTGGGTGTTTTTTAAGAAGTGACAGATTTAAAAGTAAAGAGACAGTCATTTTGAAAAGAACACTGCATATTATGTAACAGCCCTATTTTTGTACTTTCTAAATAAATTGCATAAGTTTATCTTTTGAATAACTTACACAAATTAGATATCTCAAATTAAATTTATGCAACCTTCCAATGCACATAAAAATTGTGATATTGAATGTGTCTTTGTTCAAACTTCATCCAACAGAACAAAAATTTAGCAATTATATCGACATTAACTGGTACGAAAAGCTGGTTAGTCAGTAATGAAAATGCAGTTCTCATTACATGTAGTGTTTTGACTGATTTTTACAAATCCTTTGATAATAATGGCATCTTAAATGTTTATCTAATTTAAAGTAGATTTTCTTCTATTCCTGTCCTGGCAGGATATGTAGTGCATGGTTTGACCTTCTACATGTTACCGCCATTCTGAAAAGTCATAGTGTTCTATGGTTTTATGCCAAATATACCAAATATCACCAGTACATAAACTGTTTTGTACGTTAATCACTCGATGAATTTTTCAATATTTGAAGATGTCATTAAAAAAAAATTTGGGGTTGTATGCATCCTTAATACAATATATCAATACATGTATATGACAGAGAAAATTTGCTGCTACATGTATATAATCTTTTTTCTAGTTGCTTAGTGATCATTATCTGAAAACCATAAACTTGACTCTTGAGTGACATTTAACATTTATATGAACTATGATCATTTTCTGTTGAAATATCACCAAAATATAAGCCTTTTTGATATTCTTGTTCCATTTCTATGACATCGACTTTTCAAAAATTATCCAGAGTGATCTTTGTCTAAAAGGCTTAAAGCCCAAACTCATGATGTAACAGGCAATATCTGACAGAAAGAGAATGTTTTGCTTCTAAAATCTGTGTTCAATTGTTGTGACGTCATGATCAAAGCAATAACATCATAATTAAAATCCCGGCAAAAGTGGTTTGCTTACATCATGTAAAATTGTGCAAAGGGTATATTAACATTTGTCTGAAGCACCATCCCTGCAAATTGAAATTCACTTAGAATAAGAAAATAGAAAATTCAGCTTTTAAAGATGTATTTTCTAAGTGACCATGACCTTTCAGAAATGACAAGAGTGACCTTGGTCCGAAAGAACATGTTTTGAATGTTTGTTAACTATGTGAAGTATAATCAAATTCTGATGAACAGTTTAGGATAAACCTGTATGTGTTCAGACTGACAGATAGATTGACTGACAAATGGATGTACACAAAGAGACAACACATTTTGAAAAACAGAATGTTTGAGTTTCAAATACATTTGTAACATTAACATTTTGCCATGACTGAGTTCATGCAATGACCAAAGGTAAAAATGTTATTGATCAAAACAAAGAAAATACAAAAAAAAAACCAGAAAGTGGATACCAAAAGAAAACTGCCAATTATTTGTGTAATATGAATTAGTGATAACAATACAATGATATTGGGTACGCTTTTGGTTTTGATAAAACTGGTTAAGTTTTGACCAAAATGAATACAGTCATTTTAATGTTAGGTCATTTGGATTGATAAATTTTGCCTGCAATGAATTTTTACAGTTTTGTTATGAATATTTCTGCACACAGTCGTATTTCTTTACTACCAATAGTCGATCAGCACTAATGACATCGCTACTCATGACTATTTTTAAATTTTCATAATGTTACAATCAATGCATTTTGTTTTATTGGAAACATGTTTAAAGGCACACATTAAAAGATATAATTTAAAAACCCAACCTTAAACAGATAGTACATTCGAAAACCCTAACTGTCATTGTTCCCTTGTTAAGTTGTTATTGTTAACCTGTTTAATGTTTACAAATTACATGCAGACGCAGTTGGTGCATTTGCACAATAGAATTAGCAAACTTACCTCTGGACTCTTTCTTTTCGGCTCCATCTCTTCAAAACTTATATAAAAGCATTATGAAACGTTTCGCTAAGATGCAACAGCTGATCTTTCTCTGTTATGCCCCGATACAGCTCAATATTGATTCGCTCTGCTTCGCTAAGTTTTCTCTGATCCATGAATTACACAAATATTTTAATGTCGATCCCGTATATTTCATTTCCAAGTCTCTCTTCGCATTCAATGACTCAGTTAGATTAATTTGTCTGTTTTAGCGTAGTTTTTGTTGGTATCTTCTGATGAAAATACGAAGACACTTCCCCCACTTAGTATCAGTTATTGTAGTTGCAGATATATTAATGTACTTGATTGTTCAGTATACCTTTTGCCTTTTGGGGACATTTTAAATCAAATCATTTTTCCGTGACATAAAGCTTTCAGTTGTATGATAGAATTCGTATATATGATAAATTCGCTGTTATAAAACTAATTTTCCTCCTTTTCTGTTAAAAAAAATTGCTATGTTTTCTATTTATAAAACTCTGTATTAATTAGCTGATGTAATCTTGAGAGAGAGAGAGAGAGAGAGAGAGAGAGAGAGGAAATATCCTTATAAGTCATTATGTAAATATGTTATACATATACTCATGTTCCCTCTAGGGTTGTCGTTCTTTCCACAAACATGTTCGGCACTGTCTGTCCCGTCTAAAAAAGTGCCTCCTCTAACTACAGGTTATACAGTACGTCAACGGTTGTCAAATGTGCAGATATTACAGTCTATTCAAACCATCAATCATATATAAAAAATAATACCTGTATTTTCACAGAATACGTTTCTGACCAATATTTTCGTATTCGTTGATCTACACTAAATATGCTTTCACAAGAGTACAACTGAACTGGCAACATTCAGTTGAACCTTTTGCCAACTTCTAAGTTATAAAATTCATGACAAAATTTCATACTCTAAAATAAATAACCTACCAAAGTCAGGATCGAATACAAACTCAACTATCCCCCCCCAAAAATTAAACAGACGCGGATCCAGAAATTTCGTCGAAAAAGGGGGCGGGGTGTTCCACCGTCAATGAATTTCTGAGAGGGAGTCCACACATGTTTTTGTGTGTAAAATCACTTACTTTACATGGAAATAAAATAGGAAAAGTAGGAAAAGTAATTTTCGATGAATCTCAGGGTGGGTCAAGACCCCATGTCTACCCTTTATGTATCCGTTGTTGAAAGTAAGGAGGGGTTTGCAATTGACTGGGAGCCCGGCTTGTCCTATGAGCCTGAAAATACGAGTTCATGATGCAAAATAATCCGGCATACCTTCTCGGGACTTATAAACAATTTTAGAGACCTTTTTTATAGCTTATATCTTCATTCGTTACAGTACAGTTATTTTCAACAATTTGCACCTTCTAAAATATCTCATATTAATTTATTTGCTGAGCTATTATACATAGAACAGTGGCGGATCCAAAATTACCGAAAAAGGGAGGATTTAGAGTTTTACCCATACTATCTGAGTATTTTCAAATTGAATATCCATATATCCTCTATAAGAGTTTGCCCATGTGATGTCACACCACTAGCATTAGCGGCTATGTTGGAGTACAACTCTCGGACTTTTTCCATCTCTACCATGTAAACTTCATTAAATTTCTGAGAAATTAACTATTTATCAGGGTAGATTTCGTGACTTCAGTCTTAGTTAATCAGTTAATATAATCAATTAGTTCAAAATTTTCTTTAGATAAACAATGCGATTATTTCATAAAATTAAGTTAAATCAAGCAGTTTTATATGAGAATTGATGGATAAAGTCCGAGAGTTGTACTCCAATGAGGGAGATAACTCTAGCTAATTTGAGGAAAACAGGGCTGTATGGGAACACTCTTGTATTTGTAGGGGGAAAAGTGGACGCCCCCCTGGGTCCCCTCTCTAAATCCGCCACTGCAGAGTCCAAGATCTCAGAGCACTGGGCGTATAAGTTTATACACGTGTATTCTCATAAATATAAAGAGGAATATATACATATACTGATTTCGTATAGCGTATGCGCATTCCGACAACTTATGTCTTTTCTGTGATGCACAAGGCTGAAAGTGTGGAAATGCAAGGTATGAATATTTGAAATTAAAATACGAAAGCAACTCAGTGGCAGATTTATAGGGGGGCCCCTTTGAACCACATATTTACTAGTAAAAATCCAGATTTTGCACCAAAAATAGCTGAGTAGTTTGGCTAATTTACATGTGGCCCCCCTTTCGGAAATCCTTGATCCGCCACTGTAACTGATGTCATATGACTATAGCATTAACTGTACCACAGTGTACAATCACGAACCCTTGAAATTCAGAGTTGAGACCAGATGCCGTGAATGCCCTTACACAAAAACAAAAACCGAAACGAAATAGAGTGTGATCTTTTTATTTGAATATTTACTCGATGCCCCATTTGTCAGTATTCAGGTCTTGTTTTCAGTCGCTTCGAGTGGCATCTGTCACGTGACTGAATAAGACTTATTGCTTACATGGAGAAGATTTCGTTGTCATGTGATTTCGTCATATCTTTCATTTCCTGTTCTTTGACATGAAATAATTCTTTCATTTCAGTTCTTTTACCTGTCTGTCTATTATGTGGTTCCATCATACCTTTCACCTCCTCTCCTTTGTCTGGGGTAAATTCTGTCATATGGTTAAGTCAGACCTCTTACCCCCTCTCCTTTGCCTGCGGTGGATTGTGTCATATGGTTAAGTCAGACCTCTTACCTCCTCTCCTTTGTCTGGGGTAGATTCTGTCATGTGGTTGAGTCAGACCTCTTACCTCCTCTCCTTTGTCTGGGGTGGATTCTGTCATGTGGTTAAGTCAGACCTCTTACCTCCTCTCCGTTGTCTGCGAATGGATTCTGTCATGTGGTTAAGTCAGACCTCTTACCTCCTCTCCTTTGTGTGGGGTGAATTCTGCCATATGGTTCAGTCAGACCTCTTAACTCCTCTCCTTTGTCTGGGGTGGATTCTGTCATGTGGTTAAGTCAGACCTCTTACCTCCTCTCCGTTGTCTGCGAATGGATTCTGTCATGTGGTTAAGTCAGACCTCTTACCTCCTCTCCTTTGTGTGGGGTGAATTCTGCCATATGGTTCAGTCAGACCTCTTAACTCCTCTCCTTTGTCTGGGGTGGATTCTGTCATGTGGTTAAGTCAGACCTCTTACCTCTTCTCCTTTGTCTGGGGTGGATTCTGTCATGTGGTTAAGTCAGACCTCATGCCTCCTCTCCGTTGACTGCGAATGGATTCTGTCATGTGGTTAAGTCAGACCTCTTACCTCCTCTCCTTTGTGTGGGGTGAATTCTGTCATATGGTTAAGTCAGACCTCTTACCTCCTCTCCTTTGTCTGGGATGGATTCTGTTATGTGGTTGAGTCAGACCTTTTACCTCCTCTCCTTTGTCTGGGGTGGATTCTGTCATATGTGTAAGGTAGCAGCATACCACGCTACCTACAAATTGTTTTTAAGAAACACCACCGATGGATCTACCAAGGAACATTATATCTTGGACGATATTTCCTGTGAATGACTCAATTAAAGACACTAAAGTTCTCGCTTGTTTATCTTAAAGACTTGATATTATCATAATTGAATTGGTCAGTTAATGGCTAGTCTATCTTGTTTGTTTATCTTAAAGTCTTATAAATTTGTGAATTAATGGCTTCGTGGGGTACGTGGTCAATTAGTATAATTATCATAATTGGACTGGTCAATTTATGGCTAATCTATTTCCTTGAGGAAATGGATAGTGTTTCAATATATAAAAGAAATTGGGGAGTTTAATAAGTTAGACCTCGGAAATACTTGATAGAATTCAGACCTCGGAAATACTTGATAGAATTCAGACCTCGGAAATACTTGATAGAGTTCAGACCTCGGAAATACTTGATAGAGTTCAGACCTCGGAAATACTTGATAGAATTCAGACTTCGGCAATACTTGATAGAATTCAGACCTCGGAAATACTTGATAGAATTCAGACCTCGGAAATACTTGATAGAGTTCAGACCTCGGAAATACTTGATAGAGTTCAGACCTCGGAAATACTTGATAGAATTCAGACCTCGGAAATACTTGATAGAATTCAGACCTCGGAAATACTTGATAGAGTTCAGATCTTTTTGATTCAGAAAGAACTTGGAAAGAACTATATTGTGTAACATAACATTGTGATCATCGTAACTGCCGGGTCTCCCCCTTTTCCACGTAGCAGGAAGCCAACTTGCTATCTTGTATGTTGCTGTAGAGATTTTATTAAAAGTATTAACTTTCTTACTGACTTATAATTTTGTCGCATAACACAACGCACCCTGGTGAATCAAACACACACCACCCAACGCGAAGTACTACCCTACACACGTTTGTGATTTGGTTGCCGCAGACTGGATTTGGATTTTAACCATCATTCTCTGTCGGTAAGTCTGATTTTTGCTTTTCTGAAATCGTCATGGCTGAAACTATTGATGTCCATTTACTTTTTCAAGGGTTAGGTAGGCAAGTTGATAGGTTAAGTGGGATTTTAACAAAACAAGGGGTAAAATTAGATGTCCCATCTTTTGACGGAACAAAACCAGATCAATTTGATAGATGGATTAAGAGTATTGAGAAATGCGCTAAATTAAATGGGTTAACAGAAGATGAGACAATAGAAATTGCTTACAGAACGAGTAACGATGCCGTTAGCGACTTTATTGAACGATTATACGATGATCACCCCGGATTTAATTGGAATCAAGTTAAGGCAGAGTTATCAATAAGGTTCGCGCTCGTAACGGATTGACAGCACGCGTTGTCCTTACTACAAAGAGTGTAGGGTAGTACTTCGCGTTAGGTGATGTGTGTGAGTTTGATTCACCAGGGTGCGTTGTGTTATGCGACAAAATTATCAGTAAGAAAGTTAATACTTTTAATACAATCTCTACAGCAACATACAAGATAGCAAGTTGGCTTCGTGCCACGTGGAAAAGGGGGAGACCTGGCAGTTACGATGATCACAATATTATGTTTCACAATATAGTTCTTTCAAGTTTTATTTGAATCAAATAGATCTGAAGTCTATCAAGTATTTCCGAGGTCTGAATTCTATCAAGTATTTCCGAGGTCTGAATTCTATCAAGTATTTCCGAGGTCTAACCTATTAAACTCCCCAATTTCTTTTATATATTGAAACACTATCCATTTTCTCAAGGAAATAGATTAGCCATAAATTGACCAGTCCAATTATGATAATTATACTAATTGACCACGTACCCACGAAGCCATTAATTCACAAATTTATAAGACTTTAAGATAAAGAAGCAAGATAGACTAGCCATTAACTGACCAATTCAATTATGATAATTACAAGTCTTTAAGATAAACAAGCATGAACTTTAGTGTCTCTAATTGAGTCATTCACAGGAAATATCGTCCAAGATATAATGTTCCTTGGTGGATCCATTGGTGGTGTTTCTTAAAAACAATTTGTAGGTAGCGTGGTACATGTATGCCGCTACCTTACATTCCTCCCCATGTCACTAGAAAATATTCGAACACAATATTTTCTTAAAACAATCGATTATGTAACATGTTCTGTTTATTACTCCAATGTTATGAATCCCTAAAGCATTATCCTCGGTAATATCTCTCGGCATACGAATGTTCCTGGGAGTCTATACAGAAACAATGTACTAATAATGAATGTGTATACGAAAATTAAGTTCAGCATATCTCCGTTATATTTCTATTTACAATCTAATCCAATGAAGTCAAGGGTCGTCGTCTCAACCCATACCTCAGTTCGTCGCACACCAATCTTCCGTTATATCACTATATACAATTTGATCCAATAGGGGCAAGAGTCGTCGTCTCAACCCATACCTTAATTTATTGTTGGCGGGCAAGGGACGTCGTCTCATCCCATACCCTCAAAGTTCTTTAGGCCATCGGAAGAATAGGACACACCTTTCCTTTAGTGTCTATCTTCTCAGTAACGGCTTTGTCCATTGTTGGCGCAGTAGGCGTGGCAGTTGATTCCTTAGCAACAAGTTTTCTCATCTCTTGCATACATATCATTAGCATCATTTGATTTTATGTCTGACTTTACCCTCCAAAATCGTCTGGCCATCTTACATGCAAAAATGTTTCTCTTATATCTCTTACTAATAAATACCAGACCAATATTTACTATAGCCATGCCTACAAAATCCTAATGTAATGCCACTTTAAAAGGGGTTCCTCTACTTTAACATCCATAAGATTTCTAATGATATAAAAAAGATTTCAATTGGAAACTTTTAATATGATTTAATTCTTTAGGTATAACCCTAAATATTGTTTGAGGTTTGCCTACGTCATGAGAAAACGATGCCTTAATTTCAGTAGCTATCACATAAGAACCATCGGAAATATATTCCGCGAGTAGTAATTAAACATCTAAATTTAGGTTTTTACAACAATTATTTTTTATCATTGCTCTAGTATCTAGTGCACAATTCCTTGATAGCGTCATGAGTCAAGTTTAACGACGAAGGAAGTTGACTCTGAATTTTCCTTAATAGATTTCTTAAGTCGTCTGGGCTAATAATTGAAGGACTTAAATGATCCAAGTTTAGCATATTAAACTGCAACATTAATGTTTGACTGTAAAAATTCGCGTCATTTAAAAGAGTTCTTAACTCGCTTATGTTTAGATCTATTTGGGAAATTTGATTCGTTAGCGATCCTCAGCCATATCAATCTAACTCATCAAATCATTACAGATCATCAAGGGGTGATCTAAATACACCGGTTCAAGAAGTTTTCGTTTCAGCTTCTTTATTTGTTAATCGCAAATACCACATATGATGGGAACCGATTTAATACAATTTTCTATTAATTAAGCCATTTAATGTAATCAAGGAGTTAACCATCTCCTTCATGTGTATGTTAACACATGCCACATTACTATATGGACATTACTAAGCTTTAATTACTCTATCAAAGAATTCAAAAGCCTTCAATAGTACTTTATCGCGACTTTTCCCGCGTTTCTCACATTTCCTGGGTGTTTTACTGTTGACAACTTCATCTTTAACCATTTCATCGTCAGAAAAAGTCGGGGCCTGGTTGTTCAGGGTCCGATTCCTGTACTGATTCCGATTCAGTACTCTCTTGGTTTAGTTGTCTTCTTTTCTCTGCCTGAGTCTATTAGACAATTCCATCAAGGGTATGTCATCTTCACTTGATGATGAATCCCTTCGGGTTTTATACCTGTTTGCTATTTTGCTAAGTGGGATATTTTCATCAGACTCGTCAGAATGTGACTCAGATTTATCATCTGCATCACTTTCTTCAGGAGGTACTACATATTTAGTTCTCCTAAGCCGATTACCCATGTTATCTTTTGGTATTTCCCATTGATCCATTTTAGCCAAACGTAATTGTTCAGCATGTGCTTTCGTTGTAGTGCCATCAAGTTGACTTTTGATTATAAAGCTAACTGGAGAAGTTTGCTCTATAATTCTGTAATAAGGTTTCCAACTGACATCAAATTTATTTTTTCTAGTATAGTTTTATAATAGACAGGGTCTCCTATTTGAAACTTCACTGATTTACTGTTTCTATCGGCATATTTAGCTTGAGCCTTTTTAGCTTTCTTTAAAGTGCGATGCACTTCTAAAAATGATTTGTGCTGTATTAGTAACGCAATTTGATGTTGATCGTCGCCGAAATATTTGCGTCGAGGTTTCAAAATATTGTCTAAGGGAAGAACCACGTCTCTATTATAAAGTAGGAAAAAGGGAGAAAACTTGGTCGAATCACTGATGTTAAACCTTATAGCGGCTAAGGTTGGATTCAAGTATACGTCCCATACTGAATGTTCATCCTTCAGATATTTTGACATAACATCGTGCAAGGTTCGGTGAAATCGTTCGACTTTAGCATTCCCTTGGGGATGGTAATACGATGTTGTCACGTGATGAATATTCAAAGCTTCCAAAGTCTCTCTGACAGCTTTGTTTACATTTTCTGTACCATTGTCAGTAACCAACTGCAATAGTGAACCGTATCTGGGAAATATTTCATTAATGAGCAGATGCGTGATGTTATTTGCAGACTTGTCTTTTACGGCAAACGCTTCTGGGTACCCGGAATACAAATCAACAAATGCGATTATGTATTTGTTTCCCGATAAGGAAGTAGGATAAGGTCCTGAGAGATCCAACCCAACTTTAGCCCAGGGATATGGTGGAATGTCCGTTTCCATAAGAGGAGGTTTTATCTTTGTCAAATTTCTAGTCTGACACGTTACGCAAGACGGAATATATTCTAGCAAACCTTGATAGATTTTTGGCCAGTAATATTTACTTTTTATGTTATAAAATGTGCGATCTACACCGAAATGACCTAATTCATCACTGCACTGTTTTATAACATTCATTCTCAAATGACTTGGTACATACAGTCTCAAGGTGGGGTTGTCATTGATTTCAGAGATATAATACAATATATCTTTTTACCATCATATGATGAGCTTGATTGACATTCGAAGCTTCACCATTTTTCAACTGATTTTTAAGTTTTAAAATGTCCGAATCCTTCTCCTGTTCTTCAAGCATATTAAAACCTTCCAGATCATTCACATTCGGTAGTTTTAGTTCTTCATTCTGTACCTTGCAACTAGCATGGTCTCTGGGTTCGAATCTATTAGAGTTCAAAGCATTGACCTCTAGTGTGTTTCGGTGGATATCTGGTATATCACCAGTGTTTTTGTCCGACATATTGACAGATTCTTGAGGACACCGTGATAACAAATCAGCACATGTGTTCTCACGACCAGCTATGTATTTAATATTGCAATTATAAGCCATTATATTAATTGCCCAGAAATGAATCTTTTTATTTTCCATAGGGGCATCAAGAATATATTAAAGGGGCTTGTGGTCTGTTTTTTATGACAAAACTACTATTGTGATCTAACTTCTGTAGCGCATAATGGATAGCATACTCCTCTTTTTCTATTGTAGACCAACGTGTTTGTGTACCACTGAGTTTGTGACTTAGGTAATAAATTGGTTTTTCATTTATTACGTTCGGAATTGCATCATCAATGTCATCACAGGGTTGCGTCAAACATGCACCTATGCAAGTGTCGCTTGCGTCCGTATATAACGTATAGGGCTTGTTTAGGTCCGTATATGATAAAAGGGGAACCACTGTGAGACTTTGCTTGAAATATTCGAAAGCATTTTGACATTTTTCACACCACTGAAATTTTGCATATTTTTTAGTTAAAGCAATCAGTGGTTCAGCTATCTTTGAGAAATTAGGAATGAATCGGCTGTAATAGCTGCACATACCTATGAAACTACCAAGTTCTTTTACAGTTTTGGGAGAGGGCAAGGTTCGAATCGCCTCTACCTTTTGTGGTTCGGGCTTGATTCCATCTTGGTTGATTACAAATCCCAAATAAGTGGTTTCCTCTTTAAAGAAAGTACATTTCTTTAATTTCAATTTTAGGTCATGTATTCTTAGCCTGTCAAAGACCTGTTGAATATGAGCTAGATGTTTTTCCTGAGATTCTGACCAAATAATGACGTCATCAATATAAGCAGTGCTGAATTCCTCACAACCTTCAAGAACTATGCTCATTAATTGTTGAAATACACCAGGGGCATTACATAATCCAAAAGGCATTTTGTTGAATTCAAACAATCCTTTATGACAGGCAAAAACAGTTTTGTGTTTGTCTTTTGGGTCCATAGCTACTTGCCAATAACCAGATTTCAAATCTAAAGTGGTGAAATATTTAGCATTTCCTAATTGTGCGATTATGTCGTCTATCAACGGGAGGGGATAAGATGTAGTTTTAGTAATTTGATTCAATTTCCGAAAATCTATGCACATTCTTATGGTTTTATCCTTTTTTGCAAGTAAAACAATGGGAAAACTCCAAGGTGATTGAGAGCGTGAAATAAGTTTTGCATCTAACATTTCATCAATCGCACTGTCTACTGTTTTCCTATGATGTAAGGGAATTCTATAGGGTCTAAGTTTTATTGGTTCATGGTCACCTGTGTCAATTTTCATTTTCACAGTTTCCGTTTGTCCTAACTCTGTATCTTTAGCTGCGAATAAGTCTTGATTGTTCACAACTAATTGTTTAACACTTTCCAAGTGTTTGGGTTCGGTATCTAAATCTTTTAAATCTAGAGACGTTTTATTTGACGAAACTTCATTTATCGTTTTCGTTTTATCTGTAGCGGGTATCTCTTTTTCATCTATCATGAGATAAGTCACTTTTCCTATGATGCAACCACGTTTTAAATAAATAGTTTTGTTTGTATGATTACTTAAAGCAATGGGCACTATTTTATTTGATTTTACTATTGCATTATTAATTTCAAGACCAGGTTCAGAATCCACATATCCTTTTTCTACTGCACCTACTTCAACAAATTCAGTGTGATTCAACGGAGTTTTTATCCGTGCCGGAACAATGTTCATAGTGTTTGGTTTCACTTTTACACCTCTCTGTAATCTTACTAGGGCGTTTATGTGACAATCTTCTTCAAGCGGTACATAGGACCTTCCTATTTTTAAATATCCTAAGTCATAATAAAGTCTTACTCCATGAGTTGTTAGGAAATCTCTGCCTAAAATAATGTTTCTATTCATATCTGCTATTACATAAAATGGTTGATTTACTGCAGTCCCTCCTAATTTAATTTCTAATTCCACATAACCGTCTATTTCTAATTTTCCGCCATTTACAGATTGGAGACTGATAAGCTTCTTTACCAAATCTGGGGGTCTATTTAAAGATTGATAAATTCGTCTGTGTAACAAACTAACTTCAGCACCACTGTCAACTAATGCTCTAAATTTCTTTTTACCAGTTTTCAAAAGGGACGAATTTGGACTACCAGCTAAATTTATTTTGTAAGACGGATAATTTTCCATTTTATTCTTAATGTTATTTTTGAATTTTCTTTTATTTCTGCCTGTTCGTTTAAAACTCCCGGCGACGGTCCTGTTTCGGCGGGAGCCTACTAGTTTTCCCGATTCGTAGAATTCTGTAGAGACCAACAATTCCTACGAATGTGACCTTTCTTTCCACAATGAAAACATTTCATGTCTGCATGTTTACCACGCCGAGTCTGGGAATTCTGTCCTTTGTTTGTCTTTTGTACATCATTAATTTGTTTTAAGCGACAAAGATTTGTAGTGTGGTTAGTTCGATTACAAATAGCACATCGCTTACGTGGCCTATAATGGTCAACTTCCATCGGCGTCTCACCATTCTCATGCAGAAAATTGTGTGAGCTATAGGTGGAGCTACCTGTCCTAAGACTAACACGTTTCCGAAATGATAATTCAGTTATAGCGATAGAGATTGCTCTCTGAAAATTCTCGGGATTTTACCGCATTACTTTGATCTTCAAGTAATCGTAAGCCAAACCATCTATAAAGAAATTCACTAACTTTTTCTGAACTTCTGCTGTATTTAAATTATCAAAAGCTTGGTCTGCTAATTTTGATAATCTATGCGCGTACAGCGATACTTCTTCATCTCGTTTTTGCTTTACTCTTGTACGGAAGCGGCATACATGTACCACGCTACCTACAAATTGTTTTTACTCTTTTTACTCCCTGGTGTATTTCAACAATTAATGAGCATAGTTCTTGAAGGTTGTGAGGAATTCAGCACTGCTTATATTGATGACGTCATTATTTGGTCAGAATCTCAGGAAAAACATCTAGTTCATATTCAACAGGTGTTTGACAGGCTGCGAAAACATGACCTAAAGTTGAAATTAAAGAAATGTACTTTCTTTAAAGAAGAAACCACTTATTTGGGATTTGTAATCAACCAAGATGGAGTCAAGCCCGACCCACAAAAGGTAGAGGCGATTCGAACCTTGCCCTCTCCCAAAACTGTAAAAGAAATTCGTAGTTTCATAGGTATGTGCAGCTATTACAGGCGATTCATTCCTAATTTCTCAAAAATAGCTGAACCACTGATCGCTTTAACTAAAAAATATGCAAGATTTCAGTGGCGTGAAAAATGTCAAAATGCTTTTGACTATTTCAAGCAAAGTCTTACAGTGGTTCCCCTTTTATCATATCCGGACTTAAACAAGCCCTATACGTTATATACGGATGCAAGCGACACTTGCATAGGTGCATGTTTGACGCAACCCTGTGATGACATTGATGATGCAATTCCGAATGTAATAAATGAAAAACCAATTTATTACCTAAGTCACAAATTTAGTGATACACAAACACGTTAGTCTACAATAGAAAAAGAGGCGTATGCTATCCATTATGCGCTACTGAAGTTAGATCATTATCTTCACAATAGTAGTTTTGTCATAAAAACAGACCACAAGCCCCTTACATACATTCTTGATGCCCCTATGGAAAATCAAAAGATTCAACTCTGGGCAATGAATATAATGGCTAATAATTGCAAAATTGAATACATAGCTGGTCGTGAGAACACATGTGCTGATTTGTTATCACTGTGTCCTCAAGAATCTGTCAATGTGTCGGACGAAAACACTGGTGATATACCAGATATCCACAGAAACACACTAGAGGTCAATGCTTTGAACTCTAATAGATTCGAACCTAGAGACCATGCTAGTTGCAAGGTACGGAATGAAGAACTAAAACTACCGAATGTGAATGATCTGGAAGAGAGCTGCAATCGAGGCGAAGGCGGGTATGTAGAATTTGGAATTTACGCTCTCCGACATAGAAATATTTAGGAACTTTATTCTTGTTTTTATTTAGTTGATTTTTGAGTACATTTAACGATTTACTTTCTTTAATTTGATTGGGGAGGGAGTTCCACTCAGAGGTTGATTTAGATATAAAAGAATTTTGATACAAGTTAGTTCTAGATTTTGGAATGTGCAGATGTGAATCTGATCTTAGATTTAGATTACTAACTTCAAGAACTGATGGTGGTACAAGATCAGAAAGGTAGGGAGGGGTCGATTTTATAAACATTTTATAATAAACTGTCATTCTATGCTTGTACCTTCTATCCGAAAGAGTTTCCCATTTAGTTTCATTCAAAATTTTCCATCTGGGGCATCATTTTGTGGCTCCAGTAACTATTCTACCCGCTTCCCACTGAATTTTTTCAATTTCTTCCTTCTCATGTTCAAAACAATTATCCCATACCACATCTGCATATTCCAATAATGGCCGAATATATGAAAAGTAAATTGTTTCTAAAGATTTTCTGTCAATTTGGTACTTTAGGGATCTCAAAATGTTTATTCTTTTCCAAGCTTTGGTTGTTATGTCCAAAATATGTTCCCCCAGGAGCAATTAGAATTAAAAGTAACACCTAAGTGTTTATGATAGTCAACCCTCTGCACCTGGACATTTTCCATGCAGATTGGAGGGTGTGGTTGGGGTTTTACTTTTCTAGAAATAATAAGTTCTTCAGGTTTTTTTTTATTAAATTTGACAAGCCAATATTGTGTCCAATTTTGAATTTTGAGTAAGTCCAAATTTAATGTGTTAGCTGCTAGACTTGGGTCCTCTACTATTATAAACAGAGATGTGTCATCAGCAAAGAGCTTAATACTAGCTCTTATCTCAGTAACTATGTCATTTATGTATATCAAAAATAGTAGAGGACCAAGTATAGACCCTTGTGGAACTCCTGCCCCTATGTTTAATATGTCTGAAAGTCCCCCCTCTATTGCAACTCTCTGTTTGCGGTGGTCAATGTAACTAGAGAACCAGGAAAGTAGACTTCCTGATGTGATTTGATGAGTTAGATTGATATGGTTGAGGATCGCTAACGAATCAAATTTCCCAAATAGATCTAAACATAAGCGAGTTAAGAACTCCTTTAAATGACGCGAATTGTTTTATATGAAAACATTTCTGTTGCAGTTTGATATGCTAAGCTTGGATCATTTAAGTCCTTCAATTATTAGCCCAGACGACTTAAGAAATCTATTAAGGAAAATTCAGAGTCAACTTCTTTCGTCGTTAAACTTGACTCATGACGCTATCAAGGAATTGTGCACTAGATACTAGAGCAATGATAAAAAATTCATATTAAAAGTTACCAATTAAAAGAATTATTGATACCAATAGAAATTTTAAAAAAGTTAAGATAGAGGAGCCTCTTTCGAAATGGCGTTCTACGGGGATTTTTGTAATTATAGTAAGAGATATAAGAGGAACATTTTTGCATGTAAGATTGCCAGACGACTTTGGAGGGTAAAGTCAGACATAATATCAAATGATGTTAATGATATGCAAGAGATGAGAAATCTTGTTGCTAAGGAACCAACTGCCACGCCTACTGCGCCAACAATGGACAAAGCCGTTACTGAGAAGATAGACACTGAAGGAAGGTTGTATCCGATTCTTCCGATGGCCTAAAGAACTTTGAGGGTATGGGATGAGACGACGTCCCTTGCCCGCCAACAATAAATTAGGGTATGAGTTGAGACGACGACCCTCGCCCCTATTGGATCAAATTGTATATGGTAATATAACTGAGGATTGGTGTGCGACGAACTGAGGTATGGGTTGAGACGACGACCCTTGACTACATTGGATTAGATTGTAAATAGAAATATAACGGAGATATGCTGAACTTAATTTTCGTGTACATATTCATTATTAGTACATTGTTGCAGTATGGACTTCCAGGAACATTCGTATGCCGAGAGATATTGCAGAGGATAATGCTTTAAGGATTCATAACGTTGGACTAATAAACGGAACATGTTACATAATCGATTGTTTTAAGAAAATATTGTGTTCGAATATTTTCTAGTGACATGGGGAGGAATGTAAGGTAGCGGTATACCACGCTACCTACAAATTGTTTTTAAGAAACACCACCGATGGATCTACCAAGGAACATTATATCTTGGACGATATTTCCTGTGAATGACTCAATTAAAGACATTAAAGTTCACGCTTGTTTATCTTAAAGACTTGTAATTATCATAATTGAATTGGTCAGTTAATGGCTAGTCTATCTTGCTTCTTTATCGTAAAGTCTTATAAATTTGTGAATCAATGGCTTCGTGGGGTACGTTGTCAATTAGTATAATTATCATAACTGGACTGGTCAATTTATGGCTAATCTATTTCCTTGAGGAAATGGATAGTGTTTCAATATATAAAAGAAATTGGGGAGTTTAATAAGTTAGACCTCGGAAATACTTGATAGAATTCAGACCTCGGAAATACTTGATAGAGTTCAGACCTCGGAAATACTTGATAGAATTCAGACCTCGGAAATACTTGATAGAGTTCAGACCTCGGAAATACTTGATAGAATTCAGACCTCGGAAATACTTGACAGACTTCAGATCTTTTTGATTCAGAAAGAACTTGGAAAGAACTATATTGTGTAACATAACATTGTGATCATCGTAACTGTCGGGTCTCCCCCTTTTCCACGTCGCAGGAAGCCAACTTGCTATCTTGTATGTTGCTGTAGAGATTTTATTAAAAGTATTAACTTTCTTACTGACATATAATTTTGTCGCATAACACAACGCACCCTGGTAAATAAAACACACACCACCCAACGCGAAGTACTACCCTACATATGGTTGAGTCAGACCTCTTGCCTCCTCTCTGTTGTCTGGGATGGATTTTTTCATGTCGTTGAGTAAGACCTCTTACCTCCTCTCCTTTGTCTGAGGTGGATTCTCCCAAGTGGTTGAGTTAGACATTTTACCTCCTTTCCTTTGTCTGCGGTGGATTCTGTCATATGATTGAGTCAGACCTCTGACCTCCTCTCCTTTGTCTGGGATGGATTCTCCCATGTGGTTGAGTCAGACCTCTTACCTCCTCTCCTTTGTCTGGGATGGATTCTGTCATGTGGTCGAGTCAGACCTCTTAACTCCTCTCCTTTGTCTGCGGTGGATTCTGTCATATGGTTGAGTCAGATCTATGACCTCCTGTCGTTTGTCTGGGGTGGATCCTGTCATGTGGTTGACTCAGACCTCTTACCGTCCCTCCTTTGTCTGGGGTGGATTTTTTCATGTAGTTGAGTAAGATTTCTTAACTCCTCTCCTTTGTCTGGGGTGGATTCTCCCATGTGGTTGAGTCAGACCTCTTGCCTCCTCTCTGTTGTCTGGAGTGGATTCTGTCAAGTGGTTGAGTCAGACCTCTTATCTCCTCTCCTTTGTCTGGGGTGGATTCAGTCATGTGGTTGAGTCAGACCTCTTACCTCCTTTTCTTTTGTCTAGGGTGGATTCTGTCATGTGGTTGAGTCAGACCTTTGACCTTCTCTCCGTTGTCTGGAGTGGATTCTGTCATATGGTTCAGTCAGACCTCTTAACTCCTCTCCTTTGTCTGGGGTGGATTCAACAATATAATTGAGTCAGACCTCTTACCTCCTCTAAAAGTGCAGTTTACAGACGACGGACAAAAGAAGGACATACAGCGGACAACGGAAAATGTGTAATGGCAAAACATTCTTGAGCCTTAGTCTTAGGTGAGCTAACTCCTTTTTGACTTAAGATACCATACTGGATCATTCATATACACTGGGTTTGTCATTTTATTCAATTAGTATGGAGAGAAGTTTATCTTAAACGAAAAAAGTATTCCTATGAACTAGTTTTACATTTCTCTTCTTCAAAACATTGATTTCCTTACAACCAGATACCATAGAAAAAGTACTGAATTATGCTCAGGTTAGCTTTAACACTTCTTAAGATACCACACTGAATCACTCTTATACACTCGGTGTGTCAGTCTATTAAATCCGTATGGAGAGAAGTTTGTTATAGGAAAGTACCCCCTGGAGCTTATGTCATTCTGGATCCACCCCACATTCAAAATAAGAACTCTTCAAGGGGGTATTGTAATTACTTCATTCATGTCAAATTTCACCATAATTCCTCCATAACTTCTGATAAAGAAAGCAATCCACATCATATCTGTGTGTAACTTACAAAGAGAGAAACCATTCTACTTTAACATTCCTCTTCTTCACAATGTTTATTTCCATACAACGTGATACTATATAATGATTCATTGATTATGGTTTTACGTCACTCCACGATTATTTCATGTATATGGTGATGGCATCTGCCTGATGCATTGCATACAAATTTAGACCTTTGCAACGGACCCACCCGAAGCTTTGAGGGATCTTTCACGTGCCACGCCTACCTTGACACGCGACCTCGGTTTTTACTGTATCATCCGAAAGACAGAACACCGGTGTGCTCAGGGCGGGAGTTGAACCGGGACCTCTACATCACGAGCAGAGCACCTTATCCACTACACTACCCCGGCTTCATGATACTATATACAAAAGTAGGGAATTATCACCAAACTACAATGAAGAAATCAAAGAAAACGTGACAGTGACTTTGGACAATATATACAATGCAGTGACCCAAGTACAGAAGGATGCCGAGAAACTTAATTCTCATGATGTCTCTTTGTATTCTATAATATGTATTATCATAATGCAGTATCTTGTGTATTTCATTATAGGAAAGTGTGCATATGTGTGTGAGTGATTATTTTAATAAACATAAAAGTCAGTTAAACATAATGTATCAGTAAATATTTCAGGTTACTATATACATGTACATGTAACATGAATATGATTATACAAATGTAATCTAGTAGCTAGTATAATTATGTTACTTGTGTAGCTATTTACTATTCTGATACCCATATAAAATAGATAAGAACAATGGAAAAATAAAAGAAAATACCTGAAAATGTACATAAATGGCAAAAAATCTGAAAAGATATGAAATAAGAGGGCTAAATTGCTACGGTAATCCACACATGCCTGTTCATGTAAAAAGATTCAAATATATACCAATATGGCATTAGTACCAATAAGATACCAATATGTAACTATCAATTTAGGAGAAATAAATCTTAAAAAAACAAACAAAAGATGAAAGGATATAAACAGAGAAAATAAAAGTGCACAGCACAAAAAGTACCTAACTTCCTAAAAGCACAGAGCTAGGTAATGCCTCACTAGAGCATCACTGAATCCTCATTACACTGTTTATCACGTGACGGAGTATACTGATATCACGTCACCTTTGTTTGTATAGCAATAGAAGCTGACATACAGCTTTTCTCCTTGTCCGTCATAGTATATGTACTCAGGCTTGTCGTTCACGTAACTCTCCTCCAGCAGTTCACGTTCATACTTTTCCGCTTTTAATAATAAATGTAAACAACCAGACATATCAGCTACACACAAGACGCCGCGTATTTCCGTTATACCCCGCAGTAATCCTGACAGGGGAGTAAACCATAGCACCTCGCCCTCCACAGACATACATAGTACTTCACTACTGTCATCCTGGCACGGCACGTATATGGCATGGGACTTCTGATCCATATAGATATCATACCCGAATGTTATCTTCTTCCCGCACGCTTTCCTGATTGTGATGTGTCTGACGTGTCCCCCATGTCTCCCCAGTATGGTGATGACATTGTCGTCCCTGTGTAACACGCAGTAGTATGTCTGGTTATAGTGGATACCGTACGCGTAATAGTTGTCGTGATATGTAACTTCACTACATGTTACTGTCTGGCCGTGTATATTCCATAGGTACACTTTCTTATCGAGTCTGCTTGTAGCGAATGTGTCGTCACTGACATGTGTGATCCCCCATGTAGAATCCTTGAGTGCAGTAGATGACAGGTAAGTACCGCTATCATCAAACAACTTGAGCATCTTGTTTTCATTATCTACTACGACGACTTTACCAGCTACAGTCAATACACCATTGACTCCAACATCTTTTTTATCCTCAGACCTTTTGACACTGATGTCTCTGCAGTGTACGGCTTTCAGGTTACCAGGATCAGCATGTTTTGTCGATTTCTTGTCACTTCTTGGTAAAGCTGCACGTTTGCTTTGACCTTCGTCACGCCTGCTGCCCAAGGTCACCTGCGCCGCGTATGGTGGATCATCGTACTCTGTTTTCAGAAAATCAGAAGCACATTCGTCCTCATTATTGACTGACGGGGTGATAGCGGGTAGGAGGAGTTTAAATATGTTGTGATCTTCTGACGATTTGAATGTAGGATGCATGTCAGAACATGTCTTACAGTAGAATTCTCGGCATTGGTAACAAACGGAACAGATAGCGGAATGTTGACCGCGTTTCAAGCAGGCGTCGCAGTACGTGGTAGACATGTTATCGATGTTAATGATTTGATCTAAAAGGAATGGCAATGAAATTAGTTGATTTTGAATGCATTATTGCATGTACTTTCGTATTCAGTTAACAAGTCAGTTGTACAGTAGGCTATGAAAACTAACGATCGTATATTGTAGATATGAATGTTTTATGAAATGATATGACATTTTCTCATTGATCAAATACTATTTCTCTTTACCGTGAATGAAAATATTATTTACTTACCTGTAACAATAAAAGCATCAACTTCCTTGTTGATCTTCGTTGTCAATAGTGTCATGTGATGTAAGCAATATCAAGTCTTGTACGAATTATCTTTCTTACCCTACAAATTGTATTTATGCTCACTTTATTTGACGACTGGGAATTTTGAGAAGCTTTAATAATAATAACAATAGAAATAATGCTAATAATAATGCTAATAATAATAATGCTAATGATAATAATAACAGTGGCGGATTTAGAGGAGGGGGGGACGGGCCGCCCTTTTCGCCACATATCTCATGCGCGGATACAGAGGGGGGTCTGAAACCCCCTGGAATCTGAAAATTTTACAAAAAGGAAATATTTGGGCATTTTTTGGGGTTGGACCCCCCTCGTCTAAGAGAAAAATTTACCTTTTTTGGTTGGACCCCCTCTGACAAAAATTTCAGGATCCGCTCATGTATCTACATGTCAAAATCCGGATTTGGCACCAAAAATGACAGAGTAATTTGGCTAATACACATGTGCCCCCCCCCCTTTTTTGAAATTCTGAATCCGCTACTGAATAATGATGCTTTTGATTGATTGATTTTTGTTTAACATCACACCACGAATATTTCGCGTACATGGTGACGGCATCTGCCTGATGCGGGGCATACAAATTTTGACCTTTGCAACGGACCCGCCCTAAGCAGTGAGGGATTTTTAAAGTGCCAAGCATACCACGACACGGGCCTCGGTTTTTACTGCCTCATCCGAAAGACAGGATACAGGCATGACCAGAGCGGAACGCGAACCCCGGCCTTCCGATCAGAGTCCAGCGCGATACCACTAGGCCACGCCGGCTTAATAATAATGCTAATAATAATAATAATAATTAATAATAATAATAACAATGAAAATGCTAATAACAATAAAATAAAAATGAAAAAGGCCCTCCGGGAAATGATAATCCACAAATGACGTTTTCATAGGAAATTGATGACGCCATAATTGATTCACGTGATATACCGTCCCAAATGAGAAATAAGTTTGTTTAACGAAAAGACTCGATAGAATAATTATAACGTAAATCTGTTCTCTGGAATATGGTGTATAAGAAATGAAGGTAATAATGACACTTTCATAGGAATGCTATCCCCTGGGCGGATTTAGTCGGGGGTTTTAAACCCTCAGTTATCGATGCTGTTGAAGAGGCCCGCATCAATATGTAGGTACAAAATGATGTATTATTTCCTCAATATAGGGAACAAGGATCAACAAGTCCATAGTTCATTTGTCCCATTCTGTTCTCGTGTATATTCTGCTGTTGTCATTTGTTGTGTGCAGGTCCTTGGTGATTTGTGTCATACAACTTTGTCAGATGTCTTCTGTTTTCTGTTCTAAACATATACATATTTGAACTGTAACCATATTATCTACATATTGGATGCAGACGATTTCAATCGCATCGATAATTGGGAATTTAAAATCCCACCTAAATCTGCCAAGAGAGTGAGGAGTATAGAAAGCCAAAGGGTTAAATATTCTATCTATGTAGTTATGTATTTGTTGTTGTGAAATGCGTTATTGGGTCATTGTAAACATTGAAATGTTAATCCGTAACTTGACATTTGTAGTACATAACTGTTCGTTTGCAAAATGAAGATGTAAGATGTTGTCTGTGTAAATGTACAACAAGTGAATGCTTTATTCGTTCATTGTAATTCAAAATGTATACCTCCGTAATTCTTATCTGATCATCTGTAAATTGCAGATGCGAGTTTTCAGAAACTTGTTTTTTCTTGATCCGTGCAATGTTAGTTCGACATTCGTATTTCATCATTCGTGATTTGTTTTTAAACATTTGTACGGTAATGCACCATTATGACGACAGAGGGCGCTCACTACAGCGAATCTTTTGTGAAAGAGACTATAGAATCGATAGGGATAGTGTACTATGTAAAGATGATGGATAAATCCAAACCACAAGTCCAAAAATCATAAAACCAGAGGACATACAAAATCAGTGAAAATGAAAAACAAATGGAAAATAACAAAATATGTCTACTTGAAGAGCATATGTGAACACCTGTGATGGAGTGAGATCAGGTGCCCGGGGAGAGTGAGCATCTCCTGCTTGCTAGCAACACCCGTCACATATACCCAGTAGAAAGAGTCAGATCGTGTAAATTCCATATGTATTTATATATGGAGAAGTCGAAGTAGGTAACCTTCTAGTATAGAAGGTGTCAAATCTGTGTAAAATGATCGGAATCGGTCTCAGTCCAGAATATCATTTAAAAGTCTGGATAACGAGATATCATATGGAGTAATAAGAGTCTCGTAACGACCATAGAATTTCCTCAGTGACGTTGCTAGTCTAGCACATATATAACCCTGGTTGAGCAGCTTAACTGAAAGTCGCCTAGCCCTCAGAACAAAGTCACTGTAATTTGAGCATGCTCTGGAATAACGTATTAACTGAGATATGAATACGCATATGAATACGCCGTATGCGGGCGACTATGGAATGTTGCTACTTATGAAAGGAAAGTTTGTGATAGCGAAATTGAAATCGTCACGTTTGTCATAGAGTGAGGTGTTCAATTGACCATTAATGTCGAAAGACAACATAATATCTAAATACGAAGTAGAATTACTACTTTCTGTGGTTTCTTTGACCTCCAGTTCACTTGGATAGATGATGCTAAGGTAATCCGCGAATGAAGGATTATTAATTGAAAGCAAGTCATCTATATATCTGTAAGTAAAATTGAAGCCAAGAGCCAATAGTTTTTTTTCCTTGCGAAAGCAAAGTCTGAATGAATTCAGCTTCGTATGAGTAAAGGAATATGTCAGCCAGAAGCGGAGCACAGTTAGTGCCCATTGGAATGCCGACAATTTGTTGAAAACCTTACCTCCAAACACCACAAAAATGTTATCGATAAGAAAGTTCAACATCTGGATGACAGCTGTTTCAGTATATTTATTTTTGGAATCAGAATTTTCCCTAACAAAGTAAGTTTTATCGTGGCCTATTACTATATATTTGAATTTGCGGCTTCCGTTTTTACTAGTAAATGCATTTTGAATAATTTCCGCTAATCTGTCTTTTAATTTCTGATGAGGGATCGTTGTGTAAAGAGTCGAAAAGTCAAAATACTTGATAGAGTGAATTTTAGTAAAACTTTTTGATTTTAGATTTTCTAACATTTTCCTATAGATTCTATAGTCTGTTTCACAAAAGATTCGCCGTAGTGCGCACCCTCTGTCGTCATAATGGTGCATTACCGTACAAATGTTGAAAAGCAAATCACGAATGATGAAATACGAATGTCGAACTAACATTGCACGGATCAACAAATAACAAGTTTCTGAAAACTCGCAACTGCAATCTACGGAAGATCAGATAAGAATTACGGAGATATACATTTTGAATTACAATGAACGAATAAAGCATTCACTTGTACATTTACACTGACAACATCTTACATCTTCATTTTGTAAACGAACAGTTATGTACTACAAATGTCGAGTAACGGATTAACATTTTAATGTTTACAATGACCCAATAACTCATTTCACAACAACAAATACATATCTACATAGATAGAATATTGAACCCTTTGGCTTTCCATAGAGGAGAGAATCGGATCAGAGACTTGATTAGCAAAGATGATAGGCACATAAGGAAGAGGAAACGTCATACTAGTATGACCATACAGAAAAAATCCCTCCCCCGAAAACTTTTATGGAAAATTGAAAAAACACACATTTGCACGAGGAGACACTTCTCAGTTTAAAATGATTTCAAATCGACATTTATCACAGTAACATACTCCAATAGTCATGACCATTATGTGTTGACCGACACATTGGCACTCTACAAACTGTTTTCGTATTTCATTTGTTGAACAATAATTACGCACAATTGATTCCTTGGTTGTTGTTGCAATCACACGAGGGTTACTGCACTTACGTCTTCATGGCATCTACCTGATGCAGTGCACATCTTGCCATACCTATGCAATGGACCCAAATGAGGTATACTTGCCACGCCCACCGTGTCAATTGACGGATTTATCTTTGTCATTCGAAAGTGCGGGACTCTAACTCGGAACATCTCGTTCACAAGCTGAGAACCTAACCGATTATCTATTTGCGCTAACAAATTGATTGACTCATTTTTGTTCTGCATCACTCTACGGTTATTTCACGTATATGGTGAATGTATCTGCCTGATGCACTGCATAAAAATTCATACCTGTAGTTTTTGCAACGAACCCACTCGAAGTAATGAGGGAACATTTACGTGCCATAACCGACCGTGACGGGACCACTTTTTTCTGTCTTATCCGAAATACAGGACACCGACTTGTTCACAGCAAGAGCCGAACCCGGTACATTTCGGTCACAAGCTGGAGCACCTCATCCGCTGAGTCTCACCAGCTTTCTCATCCACTGAGTCACACCGGCTTCCCCATCCACTAAGCCACGCTGACTTCCTCATCTACCGAGCCACACCGGCTTCCTCATCCACTGGGCCACACCGTCTTCCTCATATACTGAGCCACACCGACTTCCTCATACACTGAGCTACACTGGCTTCCTCATCCACTGAGCCACACCGACTTCCTCATACACTGAGCCACACTGGCTTCCTCATCCACTGAGCCACACCGACTTCCTTATCTATTGATCCATACCAGTTTACTCATCCACTGAGCCACACCAGCTTTTTCATCCACTGAGACACCGGCTTCCTTATCCACTGAGCCACACTTTTCTTCATCCACTGTGCCACACTGTCTTCCTCATCCACTGAGCTACACCGACTTCCTCATACACTGAGCTACACTGGCTTTCTTATACACTGCGCTACACTGGCTTCCTCATCCACTGAGTCACAGCGGCTTCCTCATCCACTGAGCCACACCGACTTCCTCATCTAAAGAGCCACACCGGCTCCTAATCCACAGAGCCACACTGGCTTCCTCATCCACTAAGCCACACCGACTTCCTCATCCACTGAACCAAACCGGTTTCCTCATCCACTGAGCCAAACCGACTTCCTCATCCACTGATCCACACCGTCTTTCTCATCCACTGAGCCACACCAGCTTCCTCATTCACTGAGCCACACCGACCTCATCCACTGAACTACATTGGCTTCCTCATCCACTGAGCTACACCATTTTCCTCAACTACTGAGCTACACTGGCTTCCTCATCCACTGAGCCACACCGACTTCCTCATCCACTGAACCACGCCGGCTTCCTCATCCACTGAGCCACGCCGACTTTCTCATCCACTGAACCACACCGGCTTCCTCATCCACTGAGCCACACCGACTTCCTCATCCATTTAACCAAACCGGCTTCCTCATCCACTGAGCTACACCGACTTCCTCATCCACTGAGCCACACCGGCTTCCTCATCCACTGAACCACACCGGCTTCCTCATCCACTGAGCCACACCGACTCTTCATCCACTGAGCTACACTGGCCTCCTCATCCACTGAACCACGCCGACTTCCTCATCCACACCTTCCTCATCCACTGAACCACACTGGCTTCCTCATCCACTGAGCCACACCGGCTTTCTCATACACTGAGTCACACCTACCTCCTCATCCACTGAGCCACACCGACTTCCTCATCCACTGAACCACGCCGGCTTCCTCATCCACACCGACTTCCTCATCCACTGAACCACACCGGCTTCCTCATCCACTGAGCCACACCGGCTTTCTCATACACTGAGTCACACCGACTTCCTCATCCACTGAGCCACACCGACTTCCTCATCCACTGAGCTACACTGGCTTCCTCATCCACTGAACTACACTGGCTTCCTCTACCACTGAGCTACACTGGCTTCCTCTACCACTGAACCACACCGGCTTCCTCATCCACTGAGCTACACCGACGTCCTCATCCACTGAGGTACACTGGCTTCCTCATACACTGAGTCACAGCGGCGTATTACGATAACAGATAATCATGTTTATGAATTAATGACATCGTAAAGCTAAAGATCATATGAGTGCTTCTAATTGTATATTTATTAAAAACATAATGTTCTCTCTGTTAAAGCATTTATATTATAGTACAAATATAAACTGAAGTAAACATAAATGCATCAAGGATAACAAAAGGCAGACGTACATTGTATGAATAAATATCATTTTGTGCGATTAAAAATATAAAATCACATGTTACTCTGTATCTGTTTGCTTTGGTTTCAACTGAAGTCTATAAACTAGGAAATCATACTGAAAAAGAAAAAAAAAACCTTTGAATGTGTTTTTTCTTCAAAAAGACACTGATTAAAAAAATCAAATACAAATTTTTCTATTTTTATCCATTAAGAAATAGAATTTATTTTGTATTCAATTTTGAATAAAACTCTGTTACTACTTTCATTAACTCAATACCCCTTATAACTGTAAATCACTTATACTTCCGCTTGTCTTTACATCATTGGTGATCTCACATATGTTTGCGCGTGACTTTACTGTAGAAATTATCTCACATATTTCCGCGTAACTTTACTGTATAGATGATCGCACTTGGGGTAAGGAGGACTTTATTTTCTTGTAGATTTACACTAGCTGATAATGCAAAAATGAAGTCCTCGCGAATTAAGTGAGTACTCTAAACTAATCAATATTAGGACATGTATTGGGTCTTTTTGTTATGAAGAGTTATTTCCCATTTGAGCAGGTATCTGACGTCAAATCATTGACGTCATATAATTTCTATATCACTTCCCGTAATTTTACACTAGTTGCCATAGAACTGGTTGACGTCACATTGGTTTGACGTCAGATACCTGCTCAAAAGGGAAATAACTCTGTATAACGAAAAGACTCAATACATGATATAATTTTGTGCACCAGATGCGGATTTCGACAAATTTATGTCTCTTCAGTGATGCTCATAGCCGAATGATTGGAATTCTTATAAGACACAAAATGAGGGAGATACTCCTTGGTGTTACAAAATTTCTTGACATTTTGATGAAACTGAATAAATAAATAAATGAAGAAATGAATAATAAAACGAGAAATTTAACATTTACTACCATCCGTTTTTATTCGAATCAATTTCCTTCTCGTCTAAGGCACGAAGCAAAAATGCCCCCTGGTGGCCACTTGAGCAACAATATGGCACCACGAAGTAGTAACCTTCGTCAAAATCTATTCTCGTTTTGAGTTCTCTTGTATTGTGCGTAGACTCCATGTTGAAAATAAGTTGCAATTTTGCCAGATTTCGTTTTTCGTCTTTTTCTGGGTGTTTAGTCTGCACATAAAATGATATTGATGTACTATAACATTTGATGAAATAGGGTAAAATCATGTGCTTTTAATTAATAAACTTATAATAAAATTATGAAAGTATAGAAAGTACTGAGAATTTAAACTTTGAATGTTTACCTTACTAAAATTAGCTCAATAGATGTATATTCCACATTATGAATTTATTCTTTGTGTTCCCTCTTGGAATGACTATTGTATATGCTTATCTCATGTCTTTTTTTAAAATCACTGAACAGTTAAATTAGGCAACGAACCTTCCCGAAACAGCGAGTGATCTTGTATTTGACATAATGGAACTCCGAACATTACTGTATTTTCCGCAAAAGAGAACTGGGACGATCCGGTTTTTGATCTGAACCCAGTGCCACTCTGTCCCAGGCTAATTATGTTACTGGCTAAGCTAAATCAAGGTAATGTTGGTGCTTACAACAGTATAACATTATTTCATTATTCGTTCATTTAGCTTACCTTAAATATAGCTAAGCCTATATGGACAAACGAAGTATTGGCCGTGGATATTCCGTTTCTGTATTCTTGAAGTAGAGAAATCAGCACATGCGATTTTCGTCGCAGATGACAAGGTATAAGTTCATTGACAGTTTCCTTTCTATGGATGGCTAGAAGTATCCTAGGGTTCTTTGATAATATATCCATATTCCTTATTGAGGCTCCGGACATTTGTTCTGTAAAATACAATGTAGTTACTTCAAAGGAAACCATTAGATTTGACAATATCAAATGGTCAATTTGGATAACCATGGTGTGTTAGTTACTAGTAAATAGGATAATCTTTTCTGGACGATTGGTATCACTTTTGATATTTCTGTTTATTGAAAAGGTAGACTGAAGTAAAAACTGCTTAATCGGTGATATTGGGTCCATGGTTAAGGTAGGTATAAGATATATCACAGAAACTAATATGTAAGTTTGCTTTCCGGTTAAAGTTTTGAACTTTCAATGCTAATATTGAAATATAGATGAGTAATCAAACGTACAATACATATACTATAATACAAAATTGAAATTTTCCCTATAGCCATGTGGTTTTCAAGACAGTATACATCTGTAATTAACTTAATAGTTAGAGTGTTCCACAGCTTCTCTACACTTTGACAGATGTCACAATTCAAACGGAGAATAAAGCGTATTCATTATCATGATAATGTCGATCAAAAAGTTAACGACTTTTAGGTGCCATTTTAGCCTTTCTAATAAATTAATACTATAGACTTGACAGATAAAAGAAAGAGAAAGACGAAGATATATTCTTCCTTGAAAATCTTGGTAAGACATGCCTAAAATCACTTCCTGATTATCTTGTTGAAGCCTATGTCACATCTTACGGTCGATCACGTGGTTGATCGTTGTTCATTTGTACATAGTTCTACGTAATCATCTATGTTAAAAGTGGCGAAGAGGAAATTAAATCAAACAATATTACTTTCTACAGACACTTTTCTACAGATTTTGTCAAATCTGACGGTTTATATATAGTATGAATCAACCACAAGTTTATTTCTCCATACAAGATGCAATTACCAAAACGTGTGTCTAATTCAAGCTAAATATAAGCAATTGGCAATTTTGACACAAACTGTGTGTTGCCTTCTAGTAAAACATTGGATATAAAGAACTATTGTTTAATTTAATTTAACTAGGAAAGCACTACGTCTAACTAAGGGCAATTGTAAACGTTGTACTACATGTGAACAGCATTTTAAGCATGCACAACTACAATCTACTATTGCCAGTGACGATTACTTACATACAATTCACAGTCACGGTAGGATTTCATTGTACAGACATTTTTAAAATGTTCTTGGTTGAACGTATCACAGCCAAATTATGGGTTTCTTGAATTTCAAATTACCATTTTATCTATGTTAAATTACGGTTTATCAAGGCATTTTTGTTTAATAAACAGATAAACAGGAGATGCTCTGCGATGAACATTTTCTTGCATTCGGCCTACGTTTTTTTTTTTTTTTTTTTTTTTTTTTTGGCGTTTCCCCCATTATTACTGATTTAGTATGCCTCCCGGCTTTATGAGTTTTGGACTTCTGGGTGTGTTTTATCCATCATCCTTTCATTCCATTATTCTATGAAAATAAAAGGCTATCTATGCTACTTTCTAAATCGCAGAAAAATATCGATTCTTATTATTTAAATGTAAGAATCACGTTTTTGAAATGACAAAACAATGATGCAATGTACGTACCACTTTTTACGTCATGTGAATTTTAAACTCAGAGATATTGAATAACTGATAATTAATTCTGCAAATATTGTTTTTTATATCAACCAAGGTGGATAATTTAAAAGACTAGCATTTTCTTAAATTTTTGCACAAGTGGTATACACGGATCAAGATCAATGACTGGTGTTAATAACGCACAAGAAAGAGTAAAATTGGCCTTCTGCGAGTTCTACATAATCGATGAAACCTTTGTAGTAAAATTATTCAGCCTGCTCCTAACATTTTTATAAACCTACTCATTTGCTCACATTCGGTTACAGCCATATTCAAGCATATAGATGACCACGTTCAGGAAAGGATAACTGTCAGATAAGTCATTATACCAGGGTGATCAAATACAAGGACATTTAATAGCAGATGTTTTTTTTTCTTAATTTAGAGGATAATTTCCCTTCAATCCTTATTATATTGATCACTTTGATTACCATATCTATAAATTTTCAAGGTTTTTTTTGTATGTAAAAGTAACTACTAAATAGTAATGAATGCTTAATCCAAAAGTCATGACAATATATGAAAATTGGCAGTAATGGACTATCGAGGAATACGAAAGTAACTGGTGTCAAGTGACTATTGCACTAACAACAATGTGCCACAGTGGACATTCACGGACCCCCTGAAATTCTGAGGTAACACCAGGTGCCCGTGAGAAGTGAGTGTCTCCTATCAGAGGTGAGACCAGGTGCCCGGGAGTTGTGTGTCTTGTTTAGCTAACCATACCGAAAGAACCAAAGGTTGGATAAGATGACATAGAAGGTCGGCATCCCCTTCCGTTATTCTAGCATTACTCGTTTATGGTAAAATCGCTATCAGAAAGATTAACACACTGTACAACCTGTGATTATTATAGATTTTGAACGATTTTTGATACGCAAAAAGGGAAAGGGAAAGACATCTGACTTAGTTGTGGGGCAAAAAGTTACCAAAGATACGTACGACAAAATATAATATAAAAATATACTTACGCGTCCATGTAGATTTGTAGTCTATTATTTGTTTCCAAGCACCATGAGATGTAAAACAATCCGTTCCTGTAGCAAGAAAATTACTCTGCGTAAGGAGTGATAAGTTCCCGGATGACTGTCTACTACAATGATGTGAGGGGGCACTTTTTGGTCTAACGATATATTGTTGTTCTTGTATCGACAATGAGATATCGGACGTACTGAAAGAGCTGTCATTGTCTGATATATTGGAAACCATGGAAACCCTACTCGAGAACGGCGGCATGGCATGCATGCCTTCATGACTTTTCCTATTTGTCAACATGTTATATTGAATACTTGAAGTCCTTGTGAAAATGCACGGTATAGCTTTGGTAGAGTTTGACTCTATATCCACGACGTTTGTTTCCCCTACACTATGTCTCCGAATTTCTCCTCCGATCGATGTTTGAAGAGCCGTATTAACCTTGACCGTCGTCCTCTCTTCTTCAACTGTAATTTCTCCTTTATTGTTACTAGTTTGCCTCGACTGATACGACCTCTGTCTGTAGAATCCTAACTTACTTTTGTTGTTATACAAATTCTCGTTCGGATTCGTTACATGGTATTGAGAATTAAACAAAAAGCCATCATCGACATCAAAAGGACAGGCGTTTTTACGAGTAACGCCGAAGCCTTCCGGGCGGTATGGGTCCACATTACTGCATATAATCAATCCTCCAAAATTTACTCGAAAGTCATCTAGAGAAATCCAATATTCATCATCTTTTTTGCATTTCGTTGGTTGGTATTTTTCCAGAAAATCGGTACAGATTCCGTTCCATGAAATGTTATCACTGGAATAGTTAAAAACGATTTAGCCAGAGAAAATTATAATGGATATACGTACGTGGATATAATATATATAATATATATATATATATATATATATTATATATATATATATATATATATATATATATATATATATATATATATATATATATATATATATATATATATATATATATATATATATATATATTACGGTATTGCATTTATTCTTGTTAGACAGTTACCTGTTGCTTCTGGGTAAAACTCCATATCAGGTTTATTTTAACAAAATATAGTCAAAATCTTGAGCGGAATGAGGCATGTGCTTCATCGCTTTTTTATTTCGACGAATGAAAAATGATTGCAAAGACACAAATTACTTTCATTCCTTTATGCCATCTCTATATTTAATGTTGTTTCACTTGATGTTTTAACCAAAGAATTATATCAAAATGATAAGTTTGATATTTGTTCTTTTACCTTGGGAGAGAGAAATTTACGAATGATATTGTCGTTAATCTGCATACAATGCATCTGAATTGGCAAAGGAATCTATTTAATGTAGCGTAAAAGTTATTTATACGATTAAATCTAGGGTGATGTACTGTTGGGCGTAGTCCTTACAAATTACATTATTTAACATTGCGTTAACGTTGAATTGACGATTCTCCTGCGTTCAGGACTACTGAGCACAGGCGTTTGCGTTAACGAATCTGCTTATGCATTCCATACAAATTTAGACATCTGTAACGGACCCATCCAAAGCAGTAAGGGATCTTCCACGTTAGTCATAATCAGTCAATGTCAAGACTAGTATACATGGTATGATATTAAATCATCACAGTATAATTGATGTAAAAAGGATTACAGTTACACAAAGAAATCAGCATATCAGACAAAGATTTCTGATAAGCACCAAGAAGGTCTTTATAGAGACCAAAAAAATTGACAGAAATTAGACTTCAAACGACTAATATCCTTGTGATATTTGCTTTTCGCTCAACAGCATGATGCGTTGCACAGATATCCATAACTTTGTAATGAAACCATCCGAAGCTGAGAGATCTTTTACGAGCCACATCTACCCTAACACGGGACCATTGGTTTTTTTTCGTATCATGGACCTCGATTTTCACTTTTTCATCTTAAAGACAAGACCCCAATGTATTCACAGATGGAGTCAAACCCAGGACCTCCTGGACACAAGTCCAACTAAACACCGATATCAAATCATGCAATTCTCTAGCATATCGGATTAGATGTGACATATGGACACATATACAGGTAATAATGGAATATTACTACCCGTATATGGAAAGTTAAAATGTGGAATTGAAATCGTCACGTTTGTCAAATATAGTGACGTAGTAAGTTCACCTTCTCTGTCAATATTTAATAGATAATCTAAGTAAGAAGTACAATAAACTGAATTCTGTTGTATCTTTGATCATATATTGACACAGAAAATTTCCATATATTAAATTTTGCACAGATAGAGAAAGGAAAGACTCTCCCCCTAAAACGTAATAGAACTATTTGTATTGTTGTGGAACAAATGATCAGAACAAAGATTCTAAGCTTTCACGATGTGAACACATATGTCCCTAACGCATAGCTCTGTCTTTAGATGGATTCTTTGGCTCACGTTTTTGGCCAATTTGGTTTTACTGCAGTTTAGATATTTATATATTATAAGAATTCCAATCATGCGGCCATGAGCATCACCGAAGAGACATAAGTTATCGAAATGTGCATTTGCTGCACAAAATTATGAAGTATATAAGTTCTACTAATTTTTTAATAACAAAAGAGCGCTTTATAAAACAAATCATGCAAAAGACATTCGAGACATTAATCTTCAGCTGAATATTGCTGCACCTATCAAGTCTCGAGTAAAAAGTCACTTACTTGTCTGAATATTTGCCGTGCCATTTTGGTTCACAAGGGTATGGACATTTCAGTCTTAAAACTTCCACAAACCGACCGTCCATCATCGGAAACTGCACAAGTATAGTTCAAATAATTGAGATATTTTATTATTACATGTCAATGAGTAAAAAGTGAATAATCATACGGAAATTGACGAGTAATCACCTGCCCTTTGGGAAGTAGATGGCTTATTACTCACAAGAAAGTAGAGGATTAAACATTTACTTGTAGGGTGGTAGAAAACCTATCATTTAATCATAAGGATATAATTGACTTGTCATCTGTTCGTAAGAAGTAAAGGCTTTTGTTTCTTACAGGAAAGTAGAGCACTCATAATCTAGTCATAAGAAAATTTAGGACTGATCATCTTCTCATACTGACATCATGACAGATATACGCATAGGAAAGTAGAGGATTAATCATCCACTCATACGGAAGTAGAGGACAAATCTGCTCGTAGAAAAGTAGAGGATTAATCATCCACTCATACGGAAGTAGAGGACAAATCTGCTCGTAGAAAAGTAGAGGATTAATCATCCACTCATACAGAAGTAGAGGACAAATCTGCTCGTAGGAAAGTAGAGGATTAATCATCCACTCATACAGAAGTAGAGGACAAATCTGCTCGTAGGAAAGTAGAGGATTAATCATCCACTCCTACGGAAGAAGAGGACAAATCTGCTCGTAGGAAAGTAGAGGATTAATCATCCACTCATACGGAAGAAGAGGACAAATCTTCTCATAGAAAAGTAGAGGATTAATCATCCACTCATACGGGAGTAGAGGACAAATCTGCTCGTAGGAAAGTAGAGGATTAATCATCCACATCTTCGGAAGTAAAGGACAAATCTCCTTTTAGGAAAGTAGAGGATTAATCATCCACCCATACGAAGAAGAGGACAAATCTGCTCGTAGGAAAGTAGAGGATTAATCATCCACATCTTCGGAAGTAAAGGACAAATCTCCTTTTAGGAAAATAGAGGATTAATCATCCACTCATACGAAGAAGAGGGCAAATCTGCTCGTAGGAAAGTAGAAGATTAATCATCCACTCGTACGGAAGAAGAGGACAAATCTACTCATAGGAAAGTAGAGGATAAATTATCAACTTATATGAGGTAGAAGATCAGCTACTCATATGAAAGTAGAGAATTTATCATCTACTGAAAATATTGTTGTCATTTATGCATTATTTTAAACCAAGAATTGGTGTAAACATATTGGGTTTGAAAATTTAACACAAGTGCATGTATACTCTACCATGCAATCACACTGTAGGCCTTTACCTGTTATGGATATTGTAAACAGGTGATTAGTCTTTTTTTATTCAGTTTGGGCGGTCTTTTTCCATTTATATTACCTTGTTCTGTTTACATAAAACTATTTGCTTATCTCATAAGCGTTATTTCTGTTAGATTAATGTTCATTCTTAGGACTATCAAGTATGTTCTGCAAATATTCGTATAAAAGAAAAAAAATCTATTTTGTGAAGATACATTACTCGCTGATTTTTGTGGGGTGTAACACACCCACACACACATTTTATCCAGCCCTTATCTCCCTTTTGTATGATATCACAATACCTCTCTCTCTCTCTCTCTCTCTCTCTCTCTCTCTCTCTCTTATCTATTTATCTTTCAATGTTTGCAGTGTTTTGACTGGACGTTGAATATCGGGCACTCATTTGAATTTATACTTTCACTCTTTTTAGTTAATGAACAATATGTTGAGTAATTTTAATTTGTAGATTAGATTCCCATTTCTCCCCTATTATTACTTCTTGAATTGTCTAGATTCCCTTTAAACTTGAGAGAAACACATACTGTATAAGCTGTGAAACATAAAGTTATTATTTTTTGTTTGTTTATTTGTGTTTTCTGTGTAAGTGCTTTCTTAGTTCCTTTCTTATTAAACAATTTTCCTTTTATACTAACTGATACTCATTATTAGATATGGCAACGAAGCTTTTGGTGCATTGTAGCTTTAGAATCATTGAAAATATAATCAGGAACAAGAAGTGTATGTGACTTTCGCAGACCATGTAATAAAAGGTATTTACCTTAAGAGGATTTTATAATGCCTACAAGATTTTTATTAAATGCGTAAAGGATGTACTACTGCGATGAGTGTACCAAGGTAAAAGTGTGATCAAGGTAATTACAACCGTAGAAGCAAGTCGAGCGTGCTACTTTGCGATATAGCTGCTAGTGCGATTAGGTAAAGATAATGCTAATCAAACTCTGTAAGGAAAGGAGGTCAATTCAAACCCTTACGTAAATGTAGCGTGGTGCGTGGGGATATCTGATTCATTGCGATTATATTATTAACAGAAATTGATACACATATATTGTAACATTATATTACTGTCCGCGCCGCTCACTTTGTAAACCGAAAAATCTGGATTTTAACTAATTTATCTTTAAAATAGTTTTACAATTTTAATGTAAAGATGATGGATAAATCCAAAGCACAAGTCCAAAAATCATAAAACCAGAGGACATACAAAATCAGTGAAAATGAAAAACAAATGGAAAATAACAAAATATGTCTACTTGAAGAGCATATGTGAACCCGTGATGGAGTGAGATCAGGTGCCCGGGGAGAGTGAGCATCTCCTGCTTGCTAGCAACACCTGTCACATATACCCAGTAGAAAGAGTCAGATCGTGTAAATTCCATATGTATTTATATATGGAGAAGTCGAAGTAGGTAACCTTTTAGTATAGAAGGTGTCAAATCTGTGTAAAATGATCGGAATCGGTCTCAGTCCAGAATATTATTTAAAAGTCTGGATAACGAGATATCATATGGAGTAATAAGAGTCTCGTAACGACCATAGAATTTCCTCAGTGACGTTGCTAGTTTAGCACATATATAACCCTGGTTGAGCAGCTTAACTGAAAGTCGCCTAGCCCTCAGAACAAAGTCACTGTAATTTGAACATGCTTTGGAATAACGTATTAACTGAGATATGAATACGCCGTATGCGGGCGATGATGGAATGTTGCTACTTATGAAAGGAAAGTTTGTGATAGCGAAATTGAAATCGTCACGTTTGTCATAGAGTGAGGTGTTCAATTGACCATTAATGTCGAAAGACAACATAATATCTAAATACGAAGTAGAATTACTACTTTCTGTGGTGTCTTTGACCTCAAGTTCACTTGGATAGATGATGCTAAGGTAATCCGCGAATGAAGGATTATTAATTGAAAGCAATCGACAGATCTTGTTTAGTCGTAACTTTTGGTGTATGTTATATGTTTCTACGAAGAAGCATTTGTGTTTTATGGGGAAAAATCATTTTAGATAGGGCGTTTTCTATGTTAATTTTGACGTCGCCGATGTTTAACATTGAGTCTATGGGAAACTTGGCGACGCCACGTCAAAATTTAACATGGAAATCGCCCAATCTAAAATTGATTTTTGCTCTAAAAATGTGAACGCTTCTTCATACAAACATATAGCATACATCAAAAGTTACGACTAAACAAGATTTATCGAATGGTTTTGCTTTTTGAAATTATTCTGAAGATGAATAACTGAAAATCCACATTTTCCAGTTTCCAGAGTGAGAGGCGCGGACAGTAATATGCTATGCGTTATTACATCAATTAGTTGAACGTAATGTTATACATTAATATTCATTAATGTCTATATCAGGTATCAGGTATATCAGGTCCTGTATCATACCATGTTTGCTTTATGCTGCGCACATTTATTAAGCTAAATCACTCTGTCTGTCGAATATAGATTTTTCCCATTTGAAACCGATGGCATAGGAAAAGTGATCATGTGATAAAATTTATCACAGCATTCTGGAGGGAGGCAACGTCGCTTTTGTGTAGATTGTAAAGTGAGAATGAGGAATCTCATGGTTTATCACGTGCTCAGGTACTCAGGTGAGAAATATGAGGCCCCCCCCCTCCTCCCACCTTAAGTCACTGTTTTGCTTATTTAGTCTTGACCTCGATACACATAAAATATGTCTACGTCAAACAAACAGGATTATATCAAATACACATGATTACGACAAAAAATATTAGTTTTATATTCATTTTGCATCCTGTAATATTTGCACAAAATACAAATATGTTATACATTGGGTTTAACACACATGTATTATACAAGGTCATGGAAAATCTATACGTATGGAAACATGAATTATCATAGAAACATGAACACTTTCTTATGATATCGGAGTTATTTCCTAGAGTGACAAGCTCATCATCCCACATTAGCGTGGGGAAAGTTTTTTTAATATAACAAATGTAACCTTCCTTTTTGAAGATCAGTTTTATTAACAAGTAACATTAATGTCAAATCCACATGAAATTTGCCGTATATCGGAAAAATGTCATGGTGTATATCTTAGCTGCAATTGTTTTCGAAAATATGAAAATATTCAGTTGTTATTTTTAGGGCTATATTCGCTGTATTCCGAAAAAATCTAATGAAAAGTGAATCGTTAAAAATGAGTGTTTAAAGACGTGTTTAAACATTTTTTATTTTAGCAAATTAACGAAAATGGTAAATTTAGCGAAAATTTATATACTGCATATTCAATGTGTTACCTTTGATACTGCTGTAATAATATGAAGATATCTGTCGTCAATATCGTATGTGTCGCCCGATTCAAAATCCTACAAAAATATTCAAAATTCTGTAAGTCAGCTTTCGTAGGGATGATAGAATTCTGATATGGGAAACAAATTGTTGTATTTTCTCGGCAAGCAGGTGGTTTTGAATAAAAAAAGTTTGACATTATACTATTGCAATGATTTATTCTCGGTTGCTTATTTTGCGATAGAGCTATTTCAATTTATCTAGCAAGTGAAACATGGTTTACAGTAAGTTAAACAGAAGCACATTACAGTTGATGTTATCCAGAACTCTCTGTCCACCAATCGCAGTTACCGACTTCATAATGAAAAATACCTCAATAATATCAATATGACACTTATGTAAAATACGAAAGTATCTGGGTCACTATGGCACTTCAACAATGTACCACAGTGGACATTCACAGATGACTGAAATTCAAAAGTGAGACCAGGTGCCCGGTCAACAATATACCACGACGGGCATCCATGGATCCCTGAAACCCTGAGCTGAGAGCTAGTGCTCTAGAGAAGTAAGGGTTATTTGGGAAAACTTTAAAACAAAATCGATGTTTAATATGTAAACTCAGACTTCTAAGGACACCTAGGGATATGTCAGGTGTCATAGAGTAGTACAAAATCTTACCGAATATTACACTCAGTAAATATTTTTACAGTGGGTTGATTGGTTGTTTGACTTTGAGCCATTTGCGTTATGCGACAGTGTGTTTTCGGGGTTAGTGACGGGTTTGGCGAGCCATATGGGAGATATTTACACCATCCAGGCATCTTTTTACATTTCTGGGTTCGAGGAATCCATATATATGCACCGTCGCACGTTGTTGTCATTGCTTTGGTTGTTTACATTAGGTAGACATCCGATCGATATAAATTGTGAAAATTAATAAGTATTAAGATGGTTGACTGTCTCCATTAGAGAATGTAAATGGTTATTAGCTTGTTTGATGATCAGTCGCCTATGATTTTATTAATTGAAGTGTTTGATTTCTAGGAAAAAAAAAACTATCCCAGGTATGTCAGAACTGTCAGAATAATTAACATGCAATGCCCACGTCTTTCTGTAGCACGATATGTACATGCGTAGATATAACAATATGTATCATTTCTGGTTATTCCAATAGTTAAATGTAGTATAGAATTGTCAAAATTCATCTTTACTTTTAAGCCACATTCAGTGTTAATCTGCAAACCAAAATTGCTATTGGGAGATAAATAGAAAATTTAGTTATGTACAAGTACCTCCAGATGACAGGGCAAACATATTATATAATTGCACAATTTAGATATGTGACTTATTTAATATGAGAATTTAGGAGAAAATTTGGATTTTGGATTAAGGTGGGCCCGTAAACCGGTTAACCACACCATTTGTTTGGCTTTTGTCAAATTAAATGACTGTCCTAAGTCGGTATCGTAATTGCACTACAATCAAATAGTTTTGTAATGTGTTATATGTACTAGTATATTATTGATATTCATGTATTGTATAGCTCTATGGTGACTTCTGCTACATAACTGAGCCAGTAACTCCTCTTTCTTCTTTGGTTCACATCTAACTATGCTTCTAGTAGCTGTAGGAATTTTGCTACGGATGTTACATGCAAACTGAGGGCGTTTACTTCTCCAGGCACCTGGTCTCACCACATTTTATTCGGGATTCGAATTTGTCAGAATACATTGATTCCATTGATTTTTGAAATCTGGTTAACCCTTCTGTAATTCTACCTTGTTCTTTGGAAAAATGTTGTATATTTTGGGTGATCTCATTGTTTAATGATTAAGCTTTACTATCTGCATGCTCTCAAAGTGTTAAAATACCTGCCATTTACAACGCATACGGTAATAGGCGACTTCTATGCTTTAAACAATCTCAGGAAATTCCTCTCTGACAATTAATATTGAACCCAAAGTGTCAAGGGTCACCACTATTTGAAACCGCTCTGTTCTATGGCAATATTTTTGCGTTTTTATTGAAACCAGTTGCCAAGAAAAGCGTCGGTACAAAACGACCCCTTTACTAATTGATTTTTTCCGAGCTGTGTCTCAAGAAATGAAACTTAATTATTTTGAAATGCTTTAAAATAGGAGTTATATCATTGACTGGAATTCTTTTACCATAACGCTGTCCCCAGGGGATATAAAACCGGTAGGTGTGAGTCGTTTGTCATTTCTCCAGCATACAATGAATGATCTGTTTTGGAATGAGTTGAACAGGATATAAAATAAATTTTCCGGCGGATTGACATCCGAGGTGTAATATTCACAAATTCCGCCAGTGAAGTCAGTTAATGCATCCAATATATCACCACTTTCAATTGCTTCGTACGTCTTCATTATTCTGAAACAAACAATGAATTTGATTAAATAATTTTACATATGTTAATATAATTGTATATATATAATAAGATGTTTTATACAAAACGTATTCATTTGTTATACTATGTAATGATAGAACCATAAAAGTAACAGGTAGAATTAAGTAACAATATATGAGTTGAATGCAGAAGCCAGTAACAGAAAAGTAGACATCTGACTTAGCTGTATTAAGCGGACAATCATAGAATAAAAACATACAAAAATGCATCGCCAATTATGTATATGATATAAACATATAAAGCACAAATAGAATCAGTGAAACACCTGGGAGTACTATGGACCTTGGATCTCCGAAGAAATACCTGCGTTTACGTCGGGTAAATTCCTTCACTTTCCGCGGCCGTGTTGTCATGCATGCGATTAGCTAATGATTGGCTATTAAAGCTCCATTTTTGTGGAGCTCGGGTAGCTCAGTCGGTTAGAGGGTCGGATGCATGACAGCTAGGTGATTCGGTACCATAGGTCGTGGGTTCGAGTCCCAGACGGGGAACGAATATAAGTGAAATATAGGGTGCCTTGTTAACTGTAGTGTCTTTGTGCTTTATATATATATATATATATATATATATATATATATATATATATATATATATATATATATATATATATATATATATATATATATATATATATATATATATATATATATATATGAAATATTAAATATTTAACAGATAACGAAGATCTGTAATTAAAAAATATGAATAAATTTGGTAATAGCAAATTTAGAATGCTTTTGTCATCGAAGCATTAGCATTAGATATGACCCTACAAGATAAAATAATCATGCAAAATACATATTTATTTCCAATTCCGAGAGAAAATGTAATTAATCCTATGAAACAAGGAAACGGAAACTTTGCTTAGAATGTTGTACAACAAAACATTTAAAACATGGTTTGAGGATACAAGGGGCATCAAAAGAATATAATTACTAAAATGCAAGGTACCGAGTGTCGAGGAAAAAAGAAGAGTTACTGGCTCAGTTATGTGGCAGAAGTCACCATGGAGCTATACAATACATGAATATAGATAATATACTAGCACATATAACACATTACAAAAATATTTGATTGTAGTGCAATTACGATACCGACTACTTAGAATTTACAATTTGGACTATGACTGCATTTTTTAAGTAGTAAACCTTTATCTGTGATCTTACAGCCATAGAAAATACGAACAAATGAGAGATTCCTGTAGTCAATAAAAATTCATTTAGTTGATTTTCTAGGTACATGTATGTACATCAATTTAAACTGCTCAGCCGGCGATATGGAAGGGATAGAGTAACAACATCACTAAGGAAGCTCTACGGTCAAGACCAGGCTCTTTCATTACGATATAACTTCTCGTTATTCAGAATGTTGAATGGTATTTTGGACCGAGATCTTATTTCGATCATTGTGAACACCGAATCTGACACCCATCCTTAGCATTTACTTAATTCGACAAATTCTACTGGACTAGTGTTTCAAACAAGTGCGTTATGCTTGTTCTTCCCGAGCACCTGACCTCACCACATTTAGAAGTTCAAATATGCTCTTGTCTGTTTTTTCCTTTTGTTTATTTTCTTATTTTTTTTTTTCATTTTGCTGATTTTATATGTATGTCATTTTCAACATTTCACCTGCTTATATCATTTCCCAGGAATTTTATTTTGTTCAACATATACAAAATGTACATCAGATTATTGATTTTATTTCTTCTTCTTTTCACCAATTTTTTCTCATCTTCAAGAGGTTGTTGTGTGATCTTTGTTTGGTGCTTTAATTAATAAGATCTATATCCCCTTTCTTCCTGCTATATAAAGGACTTTTTTTCCAATCGATCACCTGTTGATGTCCATATGATGTTAGTTATATTTAAGCATTATAAACCTTACCGACAGCTTAAAGGAGTTTAGAACGGAAAGACTTTGGTCCAGAATTGTGGATGTCTTGTTCATATCCTTTTCATACAAAAGACTAACCGCGTTTTATGGATAACTAATCTTACAAGTATCAAATAATTAATTTTTGGTACAAAGATGTTTGTTTCTATCGTGGTAGATACATCAGGGTCCGGCGCCATAAACTAAGAATATGTCCAAGTCAAATATTACATTTTAATTTATTCCATTGTCAAACGTTCAAATAAATTCTCATGCAGAATGTTTCTGTGCTATTCATAAATAGAATAAAACTAGATAAAATCCAAACGCCAATTACTTATTCATTGATGAGCAGAAAAATATAAAATTATGACTCAAGTATATTCTCAGTTTATGGCACCGGACCCAGGTCTTACGTGACGATAAAATGTACGAAATAAATGATATACTAGATAAGAATAGGTATGTGATACGTTATATGTAAAATTGATAAAATCCTCAACTCGATTCATGCATGCATCATGGAGGAAATGTATGTTATACTTAAATATTACTAACATGTTTACATAAGTTTTTAAAGATAATTGACATGGTCTAAAGAATATTTAGTAAATAAATAAAAACGATATAACTCGCCATGGACATGCAGAGCCACGAGAAAAAGCACATAAAACAACATAAGAATATTCGATTGCAATGCAGTTCTCATACCTATTTAAATGTTCAGTTCAAACTTTTAGAAGAAAGGACTAGAGGCCTGACCATGTGTATGGTAGAATCCGCCACGGACATGCATAGCTGTGAGTAACCTGTTGATCTTTGTTCTCTGCATAGATTATCATCTATAGATTTTTTTATTATTATTATTATTAGATTTCACATGTTTTGTAGTAAGTGGGAAGACTGGTGCGTAAATCGCTAAATCACTTTATTTGAACGACGTATGTAATAGAATGAAAACTTTTTCGTGAAGTGTATATGTGTGCTTATTTTTGTTTTCTCTTCACGTCATTGACGACTTTTGTCGTACAACCGGGTCACGCATCTCTATCCCCCTTTCTTCCGAATTTCCCTTTTGAAAATTTTAGCGTAATATTACTTTGTAATTACTATACAGACCCCTGGAAATCAGAAACGAAACTATGCACCGATTTAAGACAGCGTCTCATGTTCAGTCATATACATGTATATATACAAACATTGCATATATGAAATGGCAATGAACCAACCGAGGGCAATAATCAGACTTCGGGAACTTACTTTGCATAAGCTTTCTCCACTAAGGGCGCCCAGTACTCTGGTGGGTCTCCGAATGTAGGACAGAACATGAGTTTATCGTCCAGCATTGGTAGGTTGTCATCTACAATTGTTTCTATCCATTCACCAAACCTCCATATATTGAAGCGAAATGCACCTATGTTTATAAATAATCCAGAATATAAATAGTGATATAAATATAATGTCAAGTACAATGGTTACATAAAAAGTGAAAAAACATAAGTTTAGGTTTATTGATTAATAAACAAAAGGGGAAAAATGAAATATATACAATAAGCATGAACAAGAAATATTAGGATGCCTTTCATATTCACAAATAACTTCACAAAATACTCTTTGATTTTATCATGTAGTCCTCTTCACGAAGACTGTGGAGCTGTGACATTGACAAAATCATTAACGTTTCCTCCAATACAATCAGAATGACGACAAGTTACGTTATGACATAATGAATTTGGAAAGAACGTTAATAATTTTGCCGTGTAATGTTACAGCTCCGCAGTCATCGTGAAGAGATCTGTTGATATAATTATACGGATTTGAATCTTGTTTTCAAGCGTCGCGAGAGGACTGTCCAAATAAATAGATAGATAAATAAATAAATGAATTAATAGAGTAATTAATTAATGGTATATGAGACGTTACATAAGTTTTTATTGTCAGAATACACCTTTTTTCAAGCATTCTTTGCAACTAAATGGTGGGTTGTTAATAAATTTAAACTTACTCTTGTGAGAGGTACCACGTTTAAAGCTAAAGTGTGAGTGTCATCTACCTTATAATTCTGAGTACCATGTACCTTATTGATTACGTAAAGCAATAAACACTAATTATAAACCAAACTTGTCGACGATCCTGTGTGATAAAATTGTAGGTTGTTAGACTAAAACTTAAAATTTAACAGAAAATATACGAAGGCAACACGGATTAGTATGAGTTTAGTTCTATATCTAATGAGCGAAAAGATCTTATGGGTGTATGCACGTGTAGCATCTGTTACTTAATATAGAACAATTACATTATATTCTAAAATATTTCTTGAAATACTCAGTTAGCATGTCAGTAACTACAACAAAACATTTAACAAAATAAATAAATAAGCAAATAAAATAAACAAATAAATAATAAAAAAAATGATGATAAACTAGTAAAATAAAAAAGAAAAGAAAAGAAAAAATTAATAAGTAAATAAAACCAATCTAGTTCCATGATTATCGGCCAACCTGACCTTTGTCTTTCTTTGTAAAAACGAAGAAGTACCGAAGGGTAAACCATATCTCATAGTCCATGGAATAAAAGGACAATGTCGTGTATAGTGTCATATTCAGACAAATACAAACCCCGGGAGGAGTAAACGTCCCCTGGTTGAATGCAACACCCTTCGCAACAGTCCTGCAACAACTTTTGAAGTCGAGGAAGTAAATACATAAATATACACGAATGAACACATGAAAAAGGAAAATAAGATGATTTTATTATTTATTATATAAATTGGATAATTGACAAAATCCGATGCAGCTGGCCGAAACATGAAATATAAACATCTTTTAGCTTATTTTGGGACCTGACCATACAAATTAACCATTTTAACTTTTTGACGATACTTGATTTGACATAATATGTATATATACAGACATTTGTTCACTTGTATTTCCGACGCCGGTCTCACCTCAAGTTTATTGAGGTTCGAATTTTTCTGAATATGACTCTATTTACGATATTGTCCTTTAGTTTCATGGGCTATGAGATATGGTTTACCCTTTTGGTACTTCGTTTTTTTTACAATGAAATAAGGGGGAGAATATGGGCATCATCAAATACTAAACAAAACAATTCGTTATATTAGAGGTTCATGTTTCTGAATTAAAGCTAATGTATGTTTGCTTTTTGAGGCATACGATTTGGATAGATAACAATTTCATTTTATCAGTGAAGATGCAATTTTGTGGTGTTCTGTTTGTTTGGCTTCTTTGTCTACTCACTTTTTTCTTTTGTTTCTATTTTGATTTCTTTTTTATTTAATTATTTTTTGAATTTTGGTTTTTAATCGACTCCGCCCCCTGTATCCATACCTATGTAGTCTGAACTGAAGTTCTGTTCACCATTTCTATATCCAGGAATCACTTTCTCCATGTATCTTGCACATAAAGATAAGATCACTAAAGCTGATTCGAACCATCTTTTTTTCTGGAAATTCCGCCATGGGAAAGGTGTATTTAAGATTCCTCCAACACAAGCAAATATAAGGCGTCTGTTGATCGCCTACAAAATAATGTTACTAATGAAGTACGAGATGAATGAGTGAACACATTAAATGACATCTTCTAATGATCGCCGACATTTCTCATTATCATCTTAGGGTTATTATAATCAAATCATGACTGGAAGTTTAAGAATTAATTTCACTTATCTTTTATCAGTGAGATTAAACAAACTCGAAAAAAGAGATAATGAAATTTCATTTTTAACATTTTCATGTTCAAAACTCGTTTACAATATGAATTTGTAAAAGTATGATTTATTTTGTTTTTATATGTAACAAGACTTCCATATTCAAATAAAACCCAAATAAGTAAGATAAAAAAAATTAATAGTAATAAAAATAATCATAATAATAAAATAAATTAATTAAAATAAAATATGATAAGCTTTCATGAGAAGTATGTAAAACATAAAAAGAAGGCAAACTACGACATCATAGGGAATTACAAAAGAAACTTGGAAATACATATTTCACGGTACTTAAAATATTGCGCTCATACCACGACCTTTGTGAAATGTTGGTAGATAATCGAACACTCCCTACTTCATTTATCCACCCTTCTTTTAGGTCCACAAGCACTCGCAGTACAACTTAAAACGATATGGTTTTCTTTCGTGTATCCACAAATTGAAAAGCATTCATAAATCACATCTTTACGATGATTACAATGTATAAAATGCATCATAAAAGTCTTTTATAGAGGGTATTGATTTTTCCTGAATAGTTTTCAAGAGCATTTTGTGCGGCATTGTTATACATAAATATGTACAATGAAACCAACTTTGATAGTTACGAATATTATACAATAATTACTGAGATTTTGTGCATACTTTGCTGTTTTCGACTCCAGTACATTAGGAATTATTTGTTTCAGAAAAAAAGAGAACTCCGTGATATAAGGCCAAACAAAAAAAATGTGTGTTTCCGGTTACATGCCCCTAAAATAAGGGTAGGTAGGTAGGAAAATCTTTTTTATACCCAAGTTTACTTCTTTGTAAATAGCCTATATTGCTCAGAAAATTGAATTTAATGTTGTATTTGCTTCCTGTCAAGTTTCATTGAATTTCTGTAGTTCTGGAGAAGAATTATTAAAGTAAATTTAAAGGTTATGGTCAGACGGACAGTGGGCTATGGCAGTATATAGTTAACCTCCGACTTGTTAGCCTTCAGCTCAGGTAAGATGACAAAACAACAGTATTAGGAGATACAAAATCATTATTTCAAAAATGACATTAAAGTTTTCAATTAAATCCTGTGTTAAAAAATTTATGCACCAAAAACAGAACAACTTATTACGCAACATTCAGCACTTCGAAATCATCTGTTCACTTCTTGTGTCACAAATAGATAAAAAATTTACAGGTGTTTCTCCACTGCATGGAACAATATTAATGAACTCAGTTTTTCCCATATGGACGTTGGGCAATTGCTGATTTCCCGGAGTCCTTTACATTTCATGCAAATTGGCAGGATAGTTTTAAACTTCTTCAATTCAGCATTGACTTCCCCTGTTTCAGTTCCACAGGGTGCACATAGATCAACAAGTCCTAGTCCACTAGTATAATGCTGTAGCTCCACAGGTATTTTACATTTCATCTCTGACCGGCACGTTATCTTCTTGAACATGGGATTTTCTGGTGGTAGCAACATGGATCCACATGTGTAGTCATAATCACTAATGGCGACTGCTACATTAAACAAGTGCACTACTTCACCGCCTGACAAGCTTGGCACTACGTCGTGTTCTTGTCCCACAGAGTTTGTAGCCTTCCCACGAATTGACCGGGTTTATCATCATTCCCGGTATCGTGATACTGTCTAAATAAATCTGAGAATGTATGGTGATCAGGAATAGGTACGATGTACCGTTTACCCTCTTTATGATGGGCACACGCCCCAAATTCTAAGGCAAGCACGCTGGTCATGCTTGCGCGTTTCCTCTGACCGATTCTAAATCGGTGAAACGTTTGATGATACGGCGCTTTAGTTCAAGAAGCGCTTTTGACAACGATCGTCAATCTACTTGAGGAAATGAAGACGTAACTATTAATTTCCGGAATTTTTATTATTCGGTACTCGGATACGATAAAAAGTAGTATGGTCGGGGGGTAAAAATAGGGTCTGTCGGGAAACCGGAAACACACATATTTGTTTTTTGGCCTAAATAACCAGAAGCACTCACATTTCATGAATTTTCGGTAAGCCATTATGACCTAGTGGATAAGGCGCTCGGCTCCTGATCGAGAGGTCCTGGGTTCGACTCCCGCCCTTGGCACCCCGGTGTTCTGTGTTTCGGATGAGACAGTAAAAAACCAAGGTCCCAATAATCAATCACAAATGTTCGGCCAATTGGCCTTATTCAATTGGCCTTATTCAAGTGGTTAGTTTGTTTTTTTATTTGTTTTGGTTCTGTTTTGTTATTCTTTCTTCGCTATTTCTATATTCGATTTCCTTTTATGTGTATCAAAATTTCATCATCGCCCCTACCTATGGCGTATTCATATCTCAGTTATGCGTTAAACGTTATACCAGAGCGAAATCAAAATAATGCGACTTTCAGATAATCTACTTAGCCTGGAATACGTAAGTGGTAGACTAACAACAACAACGAGGAAGTTATATACAATGTTCTTATCATACATTATGACATCTAGTTATCCAGTATATTGATTGATTTCTGTTGTGAGATGTATTCCGCCCGTTTACAATACCAAAACTCGACACCTGTAATTGGTATATATCTGACAAGACAATTTCTACCGGGCATAGTGTCGGATGCTGTCAGATAAGCAGGAGAAGCTTACTCTCCAGGGTACAAAGAATGCTAACCGTCCCGGGTACCTGGTCTTACTCCCTTTAGGTGGTTCAGATATGCTCCATAGTAGATGTTCGTCGATTTGTTTTGCATTTGAATGATATAATATTTTTGTCCTCTTTCTTCTCATGATGTTAAATACTGAACTGGTTCCTATCATATAAACATTTTATTTTTTTAACAACCCCCCAATGTTCATTGAAGTTTAGCATGTTATCACACTGAATTACCATATAACCGAGTCATTGACTCCTAAAGATGATTAGTACTGGTGTTTTTACTCAGACCAGTAGAACCATTTATACAGCAATACTTATTTTCGAATAAAGTCTTGGTGTCCAAGAAGACTAAAAATCAGGTCTAAAACTTACTATGGCATTTCACCCGCTGATTAAATGGAATGAACCTCAGCACTTAATATAAATATAAACGTTTATGCACTCACTGCTGCCTTTTTTCCATTTGTCAAGTCTGTGTTTTAATATCAGTCAATATGCCTGTCTGTGATCAGTCAGCCCCCTAGTATATAGTGACCCCCAATATATAAATTTGTTTAGATCTTGTTCAAGCTATACCAAGACTATTGCACTTCTATGAGGCCCGCATCTACACGATGCAAATGCAACGGACCTAGAGAAAGCAGTAGGCGACATTTTAAGCAAAAAGGAACATCGGGTTTTTACTGTCTCTTCCGGAAAAGAACTCAAACGAGTCACCATCGGAACTTCACCTCAGTCACGAATCAAGCACCTAATCGACAGAGTTAGATAGGGTCCTGCCTTTATATGGATAGGTAACATACTAAAATGGCGGTATATGAAAGAAATAAACGTAAACAGTATATAATACTCCAATAAACTATATATGATACCATAATGATGCCATATAACGGTAAATGTCTTTGCTTTTGTGTTAGTTTGTTATTATCGCATTAGATTTAATAATTCGAACATTATTTCTAATTTTCTCTATTGCTTGTATTTCTTTTTGTATTTTTTGTTTGTTTTGAGTGCTTTTTGTCTCTTTTTGTTTGTTTGGGTTTTTTGTTGTTGTTTGTTTTTTTTTTTTGGGGGGGGGGGTGATTTTGGTTCGTATTTTTTTTTTGTGTGTGTTTGTTTGGGGTTTATTTGGGGGGGGGGTTGTTTTGCTTTTGGGGTTTTTTCTATATTCGTACCTTGAAATTGAAAAGTTTAGATATTTATAGCTTCGATACTTATTCACAATTCTTCTCAAATGACAGAGGAAACACTGGCTGAAATTGAAAATTATATTTTTACATCAAATAAGAGAGTGAATTTCCATAGAAAAGATCCACATATCCTCTATTATACTCTGGAGAAGGGAAAGATGACAATTAAATATAAATGGAGCGTGTTAATAATTGGGGGCTGGAGGGGTTTACACAAAAATATGTCATTTCAAGCCCAAATTTTAATGATGTATCATATCCAATATAGACAACAGATGATTTTATATAATGAAGAGGAATCAGTTAAACTTGAAAAAAATGTCATATTTACATTAGAAAGCAATTTAATTAACCCTAGACCCTATTCGTTTTCTACATTCATTACTCAGTATGTACAAATTAGCAACGTTTACATTTATTATATTTGATAAAGTTTTAAAATGTCAATCAGTGTACTAATTTTGACTGCTTTGAACTTAAAGTTTATGTATCCAACTGACATCCAATGCATTTGACGGCAGTTTAACATTATCTGCTTCATCATTCTTCGCTATTCCGCGTTCTCATGAAAAATCTTTTACGTTCCACTTCCGAATTTACAAAAGTTTATAACTTTAATTTTTCAATATGCTTAAGTCGTTATGAATTTAAACAAGCAGCATACAATGTACGGAAATCAATGTACTTTTACCATGAAATCCTTTATTTTGAAAAATATTTTTGTTTTCGTTCATGATTTACAAATTCAATAGAATTTTTTCTATAATATCAGATTTACAGGGAATTGCGGAAATCTTATCTATTAAAGCGTATTAAAGACATCGTATATCAATTATTTTTCCTTTTTTGGAAGTAGGTGAGTGTGTCAGGTGTTTTTTCTAAATTATACATTATTCATTATCTATTCTATTCACGACGGGTGTGACCGGTCGGCAGGGGATGCTTACCCCTCCAAGGCACCTGATCCCACCTCTGTTTTGACAGAGGTTCGTGATTATCTTATTTACACATGTATTGTCGTGTTTCTTCAACTTCGAGCTGTGGATATCGGATCAATATCAATATCATAATATACTGATTATATTTCATTTACAATGATGTCGTCTTCATGAAGATTCTTTTACTCCGTACAATAGGAAACTGTCAAACACGTTAGTGAATGTACCTTTGTTCACAAGACAGTTGGACATGTTAAAGCGATGTTACGACAAACTGAAATAACTGTCCATGTTAACGCTGGCGCAGATGCTCTGCATTCAGTAGAATGTATGACTTCACAATAACTGAATGTAAACATTCAGTTATGAGTGGACTACGTCAAACTTTAGCGTTCGACTACATGTGCTAAAATATGTTCCATCAGATATTAAGAAATCAAAAACACCTACCTCTGGTCTTTTAAATACTGTCCTGTCGTAGGTATCGTCTCCGCTGTAAACATAGGTCAAAGACGACTTGTCTGGAGGGAAAGAAGGGTCAGTGAACAATTCTAACTTGCCCTTGATATTCCAGGAATGGAGAACGTTCCTCTTTATCCTTGAATAGCATTGATAAGGAACTTCACTGTGAGCTCGTTTATTCGACATGCTTTGCTATCATCACTGCAATATGAAATTCTAAAATTCAATATCCCCTCATACCTTGTAAATCATCATTCGTAGATGATGGGTACAGGATTTTGGAATAAAGTGATGATCTTCATAAATCTCAAAAGAAAAGTTTTTATTTTATTTTCTAGATTAAGTGTGTGAGAGCGCTTTCGGTTTTAGGGATTTTTAGAGAGATGTTTTAGATATGTGTAAGTAAGTGAGTGAGACACTAAATATTTTGGATTTTCTAGCTGGGCAAGATATAGTGAGCGTTCATTGTCCGGTGAATTTCTTTTCATACACATGTTGAATTGATGTCGAATGATTACCGTCCAAAAGACCCCTCACTGCTTCGGATGGACCCGTTGCAAAGGTAAAAACCTTTATGCAATGCAGTAAGGAGATGCCGCCACCGTGTGCGTAAACTAATCTTGGAGTAACGTAAAACAATAAGCAATCAGTTAATCCAAAAGGAAACATGTATAACAGAGTGTCGCAAGGTCTAACTCTACCTCGTGAAAGTTAGAATTTACTAGCAGCTGACCAATTATTGTTATCCAAAAGAGTTTTCTGATAACTCCTGCACGAGTTCTTTGTCATATAGAAATAAATATTCAAGACGTGTCTTTTTCAAAGCGTTGTGTTTGTTCCAATACAAAATCATGGCAGTGTAACAAAGGAGAAAATCATTTGACTCAGCTGATAAAATATAGTCACAGATATAAAGAATAAACAAGAAAAAGCACACAAATAGACATCACCAAAAATATTCCATCATGATGTATTTTCAGTACAGACGTAGGGCAGTTAATAGACGTGACAATTGTCCGTCATTAGGTGTTGTTGACTGGTGGACGGACCAACTATCTCACTCAACTCACCACAAAGGAAGTTCACTCAAAACACTCTAGAAAATTCATACATCAACAAATATAAAATAACGTTTATTATGAATGTGAAAACATTTGATTCAAATTAAAAATCCATCTTTTTACGATTTAAGTCACTGCTCTGACTTTAAAACTCGAACTTAATGCGAAACCATTGATACATAAAGCATGGCTCGTGTAATACTCCATACATTGTAAATAACATTTTAATGAATCTATACCTGTAAATTGTGCATGGACGGCAAACCGTTATTCAAATTTTTATATGACAGAATCTGCTTTTAAAATCGATATAATTTATATAATATGGCTGTTCGAAAAAAAAAAAATGAAATTCATGCTGGTAACACGAGTTAGACATTTATGGTTTATTTTGAAAAAAAAATTTACTATTACAGAGAATATATGACAGACTCGCGAGATTTCTAAAAGAACCGAAGCCCGTTTCATCATGTTGAATTTTTCGACTAACTAAATCTTACGCCAATTAGTTCAATGAAATGTGCGTTTCATCAACCGGCGTAAGTGTACGTACGTAAGGATCCGACTAGCGAGTTGACTAACTTTATGCAGTACAAATGCATGTATGAAATATATTTTTTATATTATTTTAGGGGGGGGGCATGAAGAGGGTGTTAGTCGTCTTGAATATTGAAACAATATTATACTAGATTGACAGAATTGGGAGGGAGGATTCTCTTTTTACTATTTCGTCGCAATTCGTGATCCGCCTACTTTATAGATCTATGTGGACACATATGTACAAGTTTATCGGTTAAATTCTTCATTTGATGACGTATTTTCAAGTATTGCATACGATTCCGTGACGTCACTACTGCAGTACCTGTTAACAAGCGCATCGTGTGTACTGTAGATCATTTAGATAAAAAATGTAAGCGTGTGTTGCAAAATAAATGTATTTTATGTTAAACATCTGTAAGAAATAAACTTGGACTGATGAAAAGTACTATTTCAATATATTTCATGCATGCATTTGTATTGTGTAAAGTTAGTCAACTCGCTAGTCGGATCCTTACGTACGTACACGCTCACGCCACTTAATGAAACATACTTTTCGTTGAACTAAGAATGTGCGTAGGTAGACCTACGCCAATGACGTAAGATTTAGTTAGTCGAAAATTTACACATGTTGATGAAACGGGCTCCTGCTTAGTACGGGTTGTCCCTGAGCTTGTCATGAATCACCGGTGTTGATTGGTCATTAGAGAAATGTCAATTAAAGACAAAATATCGGAATTCTTTTTCCCGGCGATACGTAAAGAACAACAAATTGATATATCGGAGTTTGGTGAATCCTTGGTATCCTTCTAGTTAGATATACGATTATTTCTAATTATTGAAAGTAAAAATCGAAGTGCCGAAGGGTAAACCATATCTCAAAGCCCATTGAATAAAAGGACAGTATCGTGTATGGTGTCATATTCAGAGAAATGTTCGAAGTGAGACCAGGTGCCCGGGAGGAGTAAGCGTCCCCTGGTTTCAAAATTTGTTGAGGCGATATTTTGTAAAATTGCATTCATCAATAAAAGCAACTATCTTGTATCGAGTTCCTCTACAACCTTAGTCAGATTTTTTTTTCAACATTGCACTTCGATTAACAGGTCAGTAGTTTAAAACTTTTCAGACAAGACTATGCCCCGAACCTCCTCTCCTCTGACCTTTCTTGTAATCTCTTGTTCCATTTTTCCATTTCCATAATAACAGCCATTATCTGATGTCGGATTTCAAAATTCTTCTCTCACGGATCCATCCAAGAGCAATGTAGAAATTATAATTTCATCTTGAATATGATAGTGAATATTGAAAACGGTAGACTATTAAGGACCATAATCAAGGAGGTAATAAATCTTTATAACTACAAGGAAAAGAAAACAATAAAATCATACATAACCCCATTAAGTTAGCATGTAGCATTAAGTAGAATGAAGGAAACAAAACATGTAGAGAAAGATCAATAAGAACAACGAAAGATATAAATTATTTGTCTATTGAATAGAATTATCATCTTAATACATAGTTTCCATATGTAATTTGGTGTTGGCAGAGGGTTTGACTTAAGTGTTATTATACCCTTTTCCTGATGTTATGTGGCAGTGGCACTTTCTATACAGTGTTTGTTCACATTCATGTATACGATGCATATACAGTGCTGAGATATATTTGTGTCGCCTGTATGTAAGGGTACTCAAGACGGGTGTGGCTAGCAAGACAGGAGACAGTCACTCCTCCTGGGCACCTGGTCTCACCTCTGAATTTCAGGGGTCCATGAATGCCCACCTTGGTAGTACCATAGTCATGTGACACCAGTTACTTTCGTATTTTACTTTTACCTATATTACTTCGCCATCGACAGATTTCTTTGGAAAAACTGCAACCGGCGAAATGTGCTAGAAGGAGACGTTCAGATCTTCCGGACACTTAATCTGATTCCAATCGGGATTCCTAATTGTTCTTACTCAAACCGCAACCTCTGAATTTGTTATGTTTTACTTGGACTTTGAGTACTGGACGACTACTATTACTCTTTGAAATTTATAATATTAAGAAATGAAACCATCAAATTCTTCCATAAATTACAAACGGAATTACTTGGACAAATGAAGTATTAGGACAGTAGGGCCGGTAAATGCAGTTTTATTTCTATACTTGTCGAAAAGAATTGAATATCATTGTGTTTTATGAGTGTTTCTTGTCATTTTTTCCTTTTATTTGCCAACCCGTGGTGGAGTCATGAATTGGTTGAGTGAGATATTTAGCTCCCTCTTACGTACACAAAGAATAATAATGATAAACCCAATAAACGGATGATTTAAGATACGACAGTAACAAGTGCTATGTGACTGTGGTATTCAAAATCAAGTATAGAGGTAGTTCATTATGTACATTTAACCCCCCCTCCCCTCCCCAAATTACAGTTTAAACCAGGGGACCGGAAATGGCTAGCCACACATTCCATGATGACCGAAACATTCCTGAATGTAATCCTTTGTGTGGGAAGAAATTAACAATCCGTAAAGCCTTACTTCACGGCATTAATGGCGGGGGTGGCTAGCCAACAGGGGACGCTCGCTCCTCCCGGGCACCTGGTCTCACCTCTGAATGCCCACTGTGGTACATTGTTGTTAGTGCCATAGTCATGTGACACTAGTTACTTTCGTATTTTACTTCACTAAAAAGTGCAACACGACTGTATTGTAAGGAGCAATAGAAACTCGGATGAATTATCCCATGACATTCACAGGTCTCTAGAACTTACATTAAATGTAAAGTAAACAACAAAGATGTATCAAAGGGTTAATCACATCTCCATGTAATGAAAGGACAATATCATGTACAATGTCATATTCAGATAAATGCAGGGGCAGGCTTGGTGTAGTGGTTAAGCGCTTGGCTTGCGGCGCCGACGATCCGGGTTCGATTCCCGGGTTGCACCACTATGTTTAAGAGGTTGGTAACCTCCTGCTTCCATGTCGCGATATAACTGAAATATTGTTGAAAGCGACGTAAAACACAAATCAACCAACCAACCAACCAGATAAATGCACACTAAAATTAAAATGAGGTGAGACCATGTGTCAATTATTCAATAAAGTAAAATAATAAATTGAGATGAGAAAAAAAGGGGGGGGGGAGGAGGATGATCTACAGAAAATATCATCACAGAGTGGACGTAAGGTGTCTCTTTACATAACGTAACAGAATCCGCACCAGTAAAGCAGAAGGAACACATTTATCGTCCTAAAGACATCGGGAACGTGAGAAAAAGAATAGTTCTTTATTAATTAAACAATATATGGCGGTATATATGCATCGAATATTTATCTGGCATTGAAAATGCCATGAACACGTTCTGTGTGATATTCCTGACCGGATTCCCGGGTTTTTTTACAAGAATATAGGTGTAGTGTAATACCTGTTAAATCAGGAAAAAAGCGAGATTATTTTGTTGCTATACTGCTCACACGTATCAGCTTAAATGTCTACACGATATTGGATGACAGATGGTCACATATCTTAACGGAATATGTATAAATAGAAACACAAAGAAGGCTTCGTCTGTGATGAGTTTGTTCTGAATAATCTTACAAGATATCTGCATTTGCTGTTGCATTACGTAGATCATGGTGAACGAAAACGTTTCGAATGTAAAAGAATTGTCGCTATGTCACTGTGTCACTCGCAACATAATGCCATGGCGACTATTCAAAACCCCTAAGATCCCACGTGAGTCTCTTGGAGGGGTACGTTTCTCCTCTTCGGCTTACTGCAACTGTCATGAAAGCCCGAAATACATGCTCATATCGATAGATCGTTGTCTGACATGCTGATTTTCTTTCCTTTAGAGTAGACTGACTGTCTCCATCACCACTATTTAATTTGTATTATTTAAACTGATCGTGACATATACCGATTGTGACTGTGGTTGTGCTGTTTCCTATTTTTGTGACTGTAAATGATATTAATTCGTATATACCTATGGTATCACGGCGGGTGTGACCGGTTGGCAGGGGATGGTTATTCCTCCATGGCAACTGATCCCACCTCTGTTTAAGAGGGGTTCGGAATGATTAGCATTATATTGTTGACTACGCTGTTGAGAAACTGACAGTCATATTTCCAAACCCAACAAGGTTATTAAGATTTTAAGGCAAACACTTCACATTACAAAGCGTATTGGATAAAAATATAATATACCAAAAAAGAAAAATTAATAATAAATAAATAAATACCCGTGCTTCTATGATGTAATGACAATCACAACAGCGTAAAAGTGAGATATAAATCAGAAATTCAGAGCAACAAAACAAAAGTACATTAAAGAGACATCACATTAAACGGTACTGCAGTTACAGTCAGAAGGGTTAGTTGAAGAGACATCATCACTCAATTAGCGTGGTTAATCAGTTATGGATACACCATAAAAGTAACACAACCAAAGAACATGTATTTGAACATTCATACGGAACAAAAATAAATTAGTCAAGTTGATAGGCTCTTAAAAATATAAATATGAAGAGTATTATAAGGCAAAAAACAACAAAAATTTAAATGACATCAATATGTACAAACTTTGCTGTGTCCGTCTCAAAACGAGCTAACGTCTCTTATATGTTAGAATCTGGAAGGAACGAAGAACATTGAATGTTTATGGTTTTGAAAAGAAAACTTATTTCAAAATGAGTGATACAATTTATATGACAATGGCACCTGTGTGGTTTTTAATATATCCAACTTAATGTCGTTGTAAACTTTTAATTCCACAGTAGCAGTACTGGACATGAACTTCATTTTCTATTTTCTATTAGCTTATTAATCATTCAGATATAACACTGATTCAATAGATCAAATAAAGAAAGAATATTCAGCACTCATCGCACTTTTACAACGCTAGGGAGGCCCAAACTCTCCTTAAAAACACATGAGATACACTTTTTAGATACCTATAAATAATTTATTGTATCACAATATACCAAAGAATAAGTAAGTTACAAAGCATGTTTTATAGTCAACAAACTCTGAAAAAAATTTCACCGGTTTATCTGGAGTACTTCACAAAATATGAGGATTTGAAAATGGACAATATTGCATTTTCACACCTTTTTCAAGCAAATGAAAATGCACAACCTCGCAGTTTTATGAGTGTATAACTTAATCAGTTATGCATAAAACTTGTGATTTATTTATATTAATCTACTTTATGTACTACAGGTATTACGAAAAAAGATAAAAACATTGGTTGTAAGTCTTATCATCTCAAATATAATCTCTTAAACTTGACAAAGAATGCTTTTTTTTTTACTTTGATGAAAATGATGGTCCAAAGGTCATTTTTCTAAAAAATTTATACAAGGATTCATAATAATGTAAAAACTTATTTAAAATGGTTACTTATAAGGATATTTGAAGGAATTTAGATTGTATGACAAAAATAAGCTCTGTATAAGCAAAAACATTTTTACCTAAATCAGGGGCGGATAACTCTTTAAAAAATGTGAAAAATATCACATACTTTTTAATTTATCGTAGTATAACTTAATTTTTTATATTAATCTACTATATGTATTACATTCATTAGTTTAAAAAAATATAAAAACTTTTAATAAAAGTGTTATAATCTCAAATATAAACTCTTCATAAATACAAATTGTCGTAAAGTTTGGTTGATTTCAATTCCTGTTCTTTATGTCTTCTTCATAATAATCCTTCACAATTAACAGGAAACCTGATAATTAGTCCTTGTCTTTCATTAATATGAATACCCAGTTTATTAAGATCGCTAATTAATATCTTGAAAGCTGTTAAAACGTACGAAATGAAAGTTGATATTTGCTGGGTCAGACAGCCGGTTGAGGTGAAATTACGTAATAATAGCTAGACGACGTTACCCCGATATACCCTCGATATATTGAAAATACTGCAACCTGATTAGGAAGTCAACTATTAAAGATATTATAGAATTCGTCTTGGGACTGGCCATCTGATTGCACATGACGAAGATTCAACGCTGTCGCTGGTGTTTTCATGCGAGCTGTACTGAAAAGCACACGTTTTTGAGTGCCAAGTACAGGTATATCGGGGGAATATTAAAATTAGAATTATTTTCTATAAAGTCTTCAATACACAGATATCTAAATAAAAAATTACAAATTTAAAACCTTTATTTATTTTTTTTTTCGTGAATCTTAGGTCACGCAACGATTGGCGTTTCGTAGTACCTTAACATAACTTGTTCTCTCATTGTTATATACTTGTTCTCTCATTTTAATATCTACAGTGGCGGATTTATAGGGGTCGCTCCCTCTTTTTGCCACAATGATGAGTAAATCTTCAGATTTCGCCCCTAAATTGGCAGAACATTTTGGTTTATATTGAACTTTCACTTGTGCACCTCCTCCCCCCTCCCATTTCGTAAATTCTGGATTCGCCACTGATATAAATATCAAAATTAATTAAAGAGGATTAAAACCAAATCATTTGAATCAAAAGAGGCTCTTAGTCTCGTCATTTTTCCTTTAACAAAAATGTCTTCCTTAAATATGAATAAATTATCCCCCCACCTTCCTTTCGCAGAGATATAGACTTATCTGCAATTAAAATGTAAGTCTGAAGTTGTTAACAGTGGGGTCAATGTAAACTAAATGATGAAATGATGTCTTATTTTATCGCACAATATATGTCTTGGTATTTATTACATTGAAATGTGTATTTCTGTACATAATTCTATACGACAATACGTGGAGGTCGCTCCGAGTCAGAGGAAACACGTGTAAAATCGTATTAATAGAGCTACAAAATTACAATAAAGTTTATGAAATCGTCAAATATTTAATTAATGTAAATACCAATAATTATCAATTCTAATATAAAAATCGTTCATGGTAAGTATTAACCCACGCGCCCACGCTGTTCTTTAAATTACATCATGAATGGTGAAATGGAACTTTTGAGAAATAAATTTTGTAAATAATAGCTACGATGTAATTTTTTCACAAATAAGATAATCATAATTACTTCTATAGACATTGTTTTCGTTATGTGTTCTCTTATTTGAGAACTTTATAATGTACGATTGTTGACTATCTATATCGATGTAATCAAATGACTCGTGAAAACAATATGGCGGACCGTTGTTTTGGCAAAGGGGAAGACGCTATCTTTTTATTTTTAAATGTTTGTACTCATTTCTAGGTATATTTTCATAAAAAAGGGTATTAAATGAATCGGGGGAAACATACTTATTGCATATTATGGGCCGGTAGAAATAAATTAAAAACAGAAAATTATATATTTAAAAAACTTATGTGTGCCCGCATCGCATATCGTTTTCGCTTCGGCGATCAGCTGTTTACAGGTAATGGACGTATCTACCCGAAAAACCTCACTTCACTGGATTTGATACAACCGTCACCCCGAACAACGCCAGTGAACATATCGCTTTTATACTCATTGATTCTAAGCGCGCCGTCAATTATAAGGCAAAATAAACATCTCGCTGTACTGCAGCGGTATCGTTAGATATTTTAATGATTTTAGCTATTTTCAAATTGCCCTTATTCCTTTATTTCTACTCCAAATGAGATGAAATTTGAGAAATGAGAAGAAAACAAAATGAATATTCTAATGATATGATTTTTGATTTATATGTTAAAAATATTTCCCGATAAATTATTGATGCGAAAATTGCAAACAACGCATTTTGATTAATTTGAACTTAGTCATTTGCGATGGGCCTCACTAACAACGCAGATGGAATTAAAATACATAAGCAATATACAATGCGCTTTCAGCAAAGGGTAGGATAATCACGACTTATGTGCTGCACCATAAAGAGACTTGTTTCATAATTAGAAAAACGTAACAGGATTAGCTATCTATATTTGCTAGCCTACTGCCATTATTCATGTCTAAGACAAAGCTCTTTTCATCTCACAATGTTAATATATGATGCACGATACCAGGCTATTTATAGCCTTACCTGAACAGAAACCACGCAAGTACATCGCTCTTGGTAGACAATCATTGCAGACGATACTCGGTAAATGTTATGCATATAGATATGCTAAATTGCTAAAGAGTTTCCATCTACACAACAATGCGGTACTATATGATATTGATCGGAGAGAGATGATAATAAAAAAAAAACTTGAAATGAATTGTGGTAAAATATGGCCGCTAAATGGTCGTTTTATTCTTTCTACAACTTTGGATTTCACTTAATTTGTAACGCAGGGGGAGATAATTTGTTTCTCCGCTTTTTCTCATTATTCTTCTAACTTAATCAACTTCATTGCCGTTAAAAAGACTCATTGTGTAAAATGTGAAAGAAATAGTTGGTTGGTCACTAGAATCAACGTTCCATGGTTAATGACTAAGGAATTTTATGGTTGTTAGAGATAACAGCGGGGACGAGAAAGTGTCCATGGTAAGGCTAGCAGTTCCCTGATTAAATGCGCAAAACCTGCAAAAAGAATACGAAATTACGTCGTCATATACCACTGTTGCATTCGAAATAAAGGATTGCAGTGAAAATTTGAAGTAAGGTGCCTAAGAGCAGTGAAAGCTGTAGGTTCCCGACACATGATGATAACTGTAGATATATACTGTAGAAGGTGGTACATGTCCGCAATAATACCAGGACGTAGATTTGACTTCCTAGTTAAACCTGTAATTTCTCTTCCTTTGCCCTTCCTCTAGATTATTATAAACATTTTGAGGGATTTATAAATGTCCATAATAGTACGTAATTTCAGTACCACAGTCACATAACTTTCGTTACTGTGCTATCTTAAAACATCCTTTTACTGGGTTCATTAATAGAGACACTGAAATTACTTGCGGTCAAAGGTCATGTTAGAGTTTCGTTTTTGGTATAATATAATCTGAAATGTAAATGGAATTACTTGTCGGTAGGTATGTAACTGAGCACTTATTTGTGGGTTCTTTTCGCTACAAGCTCTTGATTACAGGTAAATGAACAAATCACGTGCAAATCTGACTTTAAAAACCGTTTGAATAGATAAGTCGGATTTGCACTTGATTTGTGATATTTGTAAGTTCTTTACGCTTCATGTCACGTGATTACATGTGAATAAGAAACAGTGATATCTATTCAAACGTTTTAAGACAGATTTGCACTGTGATTTGTGATATTTGGAATTTTATAATTAAAACCTCGATGTTTCTCCGAAATCACGTGTTATTATACTGACATTTAAGAATTTCATTCTAAAATCAAAAAATAGGAGATAGTACATTGAAAGTATTATAAAGAAAAGTTTTAGACGAGGTAAATTAACAGTTAATTAAAAGCGTGATTCAAATACAACCGCTTTATCATGATGATAGATCTAATAGATATAATATGTAATCAAGCTTACACCTCCCGGGCACCTGGTCTCACCTCGATTTTACTGGGGTTCGCATTTGTCTGAATATGACACTAAACACGATATTGTCACCTTTATTCCATGGACTATGAGATATGGTTTACCCTTCGGTACTTCTTCGTTTTTTACTTCATGCTGAAATGCGCGTTACGTAAAATACCGAAGCAAACAGTGATTGAGAAGGTATAGGGTAGGAGAAATCTTACATTTCTTTTATGCATAACAGTAAGATGCATAAAATGATCTTTACCTTAGTATGGTCAACAATGCTTGCTTGGTGCATCCAATCCCGGTTTGGATAGTATATTGTTTCAATAAATATTTAGAGAGAAGCACATTTTTTTCTTTGTTTTTAGATTAATATCTGCTACAAATGCACAACAATATGGCGTGGTTTATATCATTACGGCGGCGGCGACTGTTTACGGTGCAACTAATGTGCGTCTAAATTTATTTGTTTTTGTATGTCATCTTGGTTAGCTATTTAAGAGAAGATAGTAAGTCAATTTTGTCACCAACTAATCCACATTTGATATAGGAGATACTTCTTCAAACAAGTAGCATTCGTCAGTATGGTGGTACATTTAAACTTTCGTAGATTTCTTCATTCCCTTGAGAGAAATATCTTATCTTTAAAAGTTTCGTATCAAATACTGGTTTGGTATCGTAGCACTTTGGTCTTCGTGGTATCCAACTCTAATTGTACAATATATCGAAGACTGTATGAATTCAAAGGAAAATTAATTTGTTTTGATTTCAAAGGATATCTAAATAACAACAATTAATCAAATGTTTTGGAAATTCTAAATTGTAAATCGTATTGCATCAGTTATGCATGGATTGTAGGGGTTCTTGAAATAACAATTTAACAACTGATTTTGTATTTCTAAATTGTGGATCATTTTGTACCGATCATTTTATTCTCTCTTATTTTGAAGAATTAATTAATAATTGCGTCAAAAATTGATATAACATTGTCTATATCGAAAAGATAATATACGGGCTGAAGACTGACTAGGAAATAAGGATCTTCAAACAATAAAGAGATTGAGCATCCAGAGTGAAAAATCATCTTTGCACTAGCCACATCCCCTATGTATGATTCTACTGTCTACTAGCCACATCCCATATGTATGATTCTACTGTCTACTAGCCACAATCCATATGTATGATTCTACTGTCAACTAGCCACATCCCCTATGTATGATTCTACTGTTATATTTTAGTATTTTGAAGTAAAGAAAGAATATAAATCCTTTTTGAAAACCTTTGGAATCGCCAATTACTGCTGTATATTACTCTTATTTGACGTATATTTTTATTTACAAGAGAGAAGAACAAGAAAATGAAGGAAAAGAAAAACACGAAGAAGAAGAAAAGGAAAAAGCTAAAAATTATTAAGAATACCAGATTATATATTCTTTTGCACTATATAAGATATAGGTTAGACCGATCTACAAATTCATACATAATGATATAATTAACTCTTACCTTGCTCACGATTAAGTGAACGATTTGAATTAATGACCTTATGAGCTTTCCATGTAAACACTCCTCCAAGCCAGGATAAGCATCGGAAACCTGGGTGTTCTTATACCAAAATTATCCTGAGAATTTCATATTACGCCGGTTGTTATCAAGTGAAGTTAGAGTTAACAACAATCTACTCTAATCGACGATCAGCCATAGAAAGATTCTTATCAAGGCGTTGTTTTCAAGAAATCGATAAGTCTCCATTAAAAATTCCTCTTCATATATCCATCTAAAGTGACTGCAATATTTTACAGGTATTTTGAACAAATCAATAGCATTTATATAACTTATCCTCCCGGCTCTTTGTCATAAAGACACACAGATGTCTCTGAAACATATACGACAAATGTGACGATCGTTTTCCGATAAAAATCACAAAGCTAATTAGCAGCCTTGTTGACGCTTAAGGGCTTATGCTGCAAGAATACGTACACATGATATGAAAAATATATCGGACACTGATATTTGTAGAATTATATTGTATATATTTATTGCTGCTCTTCCAATTTATTGTTCAATTGTGGAAGATAATTGTGGTAATCATCTTTATAATATATATTATTTTAATCTCTAACATTGTGTAGGTATATTGAATAACATATGACATATAACGCCTTCGAAACTTCCTCAGTAAAATGCTTACATATCCAGCAGTATTCGATAAGGTTTCTATTTTATTACACGAGACAAAATAGAGAAATAGGCTATTAAGGACACCTGGAAGAATCAGAAGTGGGGATAGGTACCACGGAGGAGCAAGCATCTCTTACTAGACAGTTACATCTGCCATAATCTCATCAGGTTATCTTGGTTAGTATGATTAGTAGTCACATAAGGGGCAAAGGTATAACGGTAGTAACATGAAGTGGTAACGGTATCACCGTAATCACATTAAGTGGTAATGGTATAACCGTAATCACATTAAGTGGTAATGGTATAACCGTAGTCACATTGAGTGGTAATGGTATAACCGTAGTCACATTGAGTGGTAATGGTATAACCGTAGTCTTATTAAGTGGTAATGGTATAACCGTAGTCACATTGAGTGGTAATGGTATAACTGTAATCACATTAAGCAGTAATGGTATAACCGTAGTCACATTAAGTGGTAATGGTATAACCGTAGTCACATTAAGTGGTAATGGTATAACCGTAGTCACATTAAGTGGTAATGGTATAACCGTAGTCACATTGAGTGGTAATGGTATAACCGTAGTCTTATTAAGTGGTAATGGTATAACCGTAATCACATTAAGTGGTAATGGTATAACCGTAATCACATTAAGTAGTAATGGTATAACCGTAATCACATTAAGTGGTAATGGTATAACCGTAGTCACAATCGGTAAATCTCAAGCAGTATAGTGTGGTATTATATTGTCACAATTCAACCTATTTAACGAGGACCACAACCCAACAAGGAAGTGAACATACAAGGACCACACCCCAACAAGGAAGTGAACCTACAAAAACCACACCCCAACAAGGAAGTGAACATACAAGGGTCACACGCCAACAAGGTAGTGAACATGCCAGATTATTTTTTCTAAAAAAATATATTGCAACTGTAAAAAAATTATTTACAGAATGTTATCTTAAATAATGGTTTTTCGTATCCTTCTGATACTAACATTTTCTAGGTAGCGTACCTCTGTGCTTGCGTGTATATATGTATCAAAGTTTTTATTATCTATAGGCAATACATCATCACTACATCTTAATGTTCTTTACCTGTTTTTTAATATGCACATTCTTATGGTAATATTATTAGATATAAATATTTGAACTGAATACCGCAAAAAGTTGTGTATTTTCCGTGTATCATACTATTATCATGATTTGTGTGCCTGTGCTTGGTGAGTTTTGTTGTACAGCTTTGTCAGATGTCTTCAGTTTTCTCTTTAGTATCAATGTTGTATAAAATATAGAACATATATACCTTTTAATTTTGTGCACCATATGCGCATTTCGACAAGTTATGTCTCTTCAGTGATGCTCGTGACCAAATGATTGGAATTCTCAAAATACATAAAAATATGAAGAGCAGTGTTGAAGCCAAAATGACCGAAAAGTGAACAAAAGAATCTATCTAAGGACAGAGCTGTGCATGAGGGAGATACTCCTTAATTTTAGAGTGATTTACTAAAATGCAACAACCAAAACAAGATTTTCCACAAACAAACAAACTTTACTTTGTTTTGATATAAATCTGTATGTATATTTTCCAATTAAATATATGGTATATATTTATCAGTTTTGCTGATTGTAAAAACATGTGAATATTTAATAGGGGTTTTAGAAAACCTACAAATAATGTATAAGAAAACTTATTGATAGGATCTAGTCTGTAAGAAAAGAAAGAAACAATCATCATAGTCCGCTATGTGACAGTTAGCTGACACATGCTGAACAGTCATCATAGTCCGCTATGTGATAGCTGACACATGCTGAACAATCATCATAGTCCGCTGTGTGACAGTTAGCTGACACATGTTGAACAGTCATCATAGTCCGCTGTGTGACAGTTAGCTGACACATGCTGAACAGTCATCATAATCCGCTATGTGACTGTTAGCTGACACATGTTGAACAGTCATGATAGTCCGCTGTGTGGCAGTTAGCTGACACATGCTGAACAGTCATCATAGTCCTCTGTGTGGCAGTAAGCTGACACATGCTGAACAGTCATCATAGTCCGCTATATGACAGTTAGCTGACACATGCAGAAAGGTCATCATGGTCCGCTATATGACAGTTAGCTGACACATGCTGCACAGTCATCATTATCCTCTGTGTGACAGTTAGCTTACACATGCTGAACAGTCATCATAGTCCGCTGTGTGACAGCTGACACACGCTGAACAGCCATCATTGTCCTCTGTGTGGCAGTTCGCTGACACATGCTGAACAGTCATCATAGTCCTCTGCGTGACAGTTAGCTGACACATGCTGAACAGTCATCATAGTCCTCTGTGTGACAGTTAGCTGACACATGCTGAACAGACATCATAGTCCGCTGTGTGGCAGCTGACATGCTGAACAGTCATCATAGTCCTCTGTGTGACAGTTAGCTGACACATGCGGAACAGTCATCATAGTCCGCTGTGTGACAGTTAGCTGACACGTGCTGAACAGTCATCATAGTCCGCTGTGTGATAGTTAGCTAACACATGCTAAACAGTCATCATAGTCCTCTGTGTGACAGTTAGCTGACACATGCTGAACAGTCATCATAGTCCTCTGTGTGACAGTTAGCTGACACATGCTGAACAGTCATCATAGTCCTCTGTGTGACAGTTAGCTGACACATGCTGAACAGTCATCATAGTCCTCTGTGTGACAGTTAGCTGACACATGCTGAACAGTCATCATAGTCCTCTGTGTGACAGTTAGGTGACACATGCTCAACAGTCATCATAGTCCGCTGTGTGACAGTTAGCTGACACATGCTGAACAGTCATCATAGTCCTGTGTGTAACATTTAGCTGACACTTTCTGAACAGTCATCATAGTCCTCTGTGTGATAGTTAGCTGACACATGCTGAACAGTCATCATAGTCCGCTGTGTGACAGTTAGCTGACACATGCTGAACAGTCATCATAGTCCGCTGTGTGACAGTAAACTGACACATGCTGAACAGTCATCATAGTTCGCTGTGTTACAGTTAGCTAATACATGCTGAACAGTCATCATAGTGCGTTGTGTGGCAGTAAGCTGACATATGCTGAACATCATAAAGCCGGTAAACAAAACCATCTAATTGTTTTATTTTGAGTTGCTTATACTTGTTCTCGAGTGAAAACCAAAGGATTTCTACTTAGTAGCATAATTGAACCCCCAAAATAGTCAATGATGTCCAGAGGAAATTATCGAATCAGGTAAAGACCAAATAAGATTAAGCCATTATGCACAAGTATCTATTTGAACGTTTGACATTGGATTTAATTAGAATGGAATAATTGACTTAAGTTTTTTTTTCTCCTTTTATGGCCTCGAACGTTTATTGCAGTTTTTACTTCAGGCAACATAGAACCCAGTGTCAAGATTATTCTACATTTGTTTGATTTGTGTTCTGCATCACTGTGAAGAAAGAATACCAATAAACCGATGGTGGATTTCGAACCCAAGACCATTAAGCACCCTATTGACAGAGCTACGTCGGTTCAGTATTATACAACATCGGATTACTTGTTATTTTATTAATTTCTTATTTCTTTGGCGTTAGTTCAGATAAAATTTTTTGTGTTTAATATAAGATTTAATTCGCCATGACGTAGCACATTATCAAAGCAAGACAACTCTAACTATTTTGATAATCCAGGTCAGACGATGAAGATAAGATGGGAGGGAGACAAGGACAGATACGGGGTACGAGGGAGGAAAGGAAGAGAGTCTTCATATCCTGTCTGCCAATTCATGCCCATAATTAATTACACTGAGTTTATGGCCATCACACAATGATGGAGAACCAAGATCTCGAGTCCCGGACATCAATGAATAAAGTCCATCACAAGAAACGTATATTGATTGATTGGTTGATTATTGTTTTACGTCACTCCTTGATTATTTCACGTGTATGGTGACGGCATCTGCCTGATACATTGCATAGAAATTTAGACCTTTGCAACGGACCCAACCGAAACAGTGAGGGATCTTTTACGTGCCACACCTACCGTGACACGGGACCTCTGTTTTTATTGTCTCATCCGAAAGAGAGAACACCGGTGTGTCCAGGGCAGGAGTTGAACCCGAGACCTCTCGATCACGAGCCGAGCACCTTATCCACAAGGCCACACTGGCTTAGAGACGTATATAGATAGTGTTGTTCAAACATACTTTCGCAATGACGTGAAGAATCAATATTCAATATTCGTTAACTTTTTCTCAAATGGTACATCTAAGCTGCTTCATTAGATCAACCTTGTAAGCTATAATGATTTTTGATAATGATAAGTAAAATTCTAAGTCACTGAGCTCTCGTCCAATAGGAATACCTATAATACAAAGCAAGATTGGAAAAAAACAAAGAAGCTATCACAAACCCTGGGAAGACCAGAGGTGGCATCCAGTGCCATGGAGGAGTCAGCATTCCTTGCCGACCGGTCACACCCGCTGTGATTCTATAGGATAAAACAAGCTATCACAGACCTTGTGAGGACCAGAGGTAGGATCGGGTGCCATAGAGGAGTAAGCATCCCCTGCCGACCGGTCACACCCGCTGTGATGCTATAGGATAAAACAAGCTATCACAGACCATGGGAGGATCAGAGGTGGGATCGGGTGTCATAGAGGAGTAAGTATCCCCTGCCGACCGGTCACACCCGCTGTGATTCTATAGGATAAAACAAGCTATCACAGACCTTGGGAGGACCAGAGATGGGATTGGGTGTCATAGAGGAGTCAGCATCCCCTGACGACGGTCACACCCGCTGTGATGCTATTGGATAAAACGTGTTCATGCAGGTAAAAATCTTGCTTACTTGCACGCGCCCACTGATTTTAATGCCGTCATATCTTCTTCTTCTTCTTCCAATACGAAGTGTACTCAAAAGTTGAGCGTTATACTTCATGGATGGATCTAATAAAATCATCAATGATATCGCCAGATATGAGTAATATATCTGCTTTTTATGAGATATATTTATTTGTTTATTATGATTATTTATTTATGTAGTATAAATTGTATGATTTCAAAAATTAGTTTTTCATCTTAATTGAATGTATAACATTGACAAAAATTTCCACATCATATATTCATCAAATCTATACCTAAATATATAAAAATATTTATTGAATTCTAACTATTATTATTTTATAATAATTCTGATTGTATGTATAGAGGGAAATAGATTGAATCCTTTTCGTTTTAATTAAAGCGCCTCTTCATTTACATGTAAATCTAATATGAAGTTTGAAGTTATTTGGTAACTATCGGCGAAGGTGTTGATCAACCGAGAATACTAGATACGTAAGTCTTATATAATGTTTGAAGTTATAGGCGAACTATAGGGAACGTGAAAGTGAACCGGGAGCACTAAATACGTAAAAGGCAAATTACTATTTTCAGTTATTGTCTTTATAAACTCTACAGATTTCTTTTTCTTCCAGACTATGATAGAAGCCATGGGCATTTTTAAGGTTGATTTCTTTTGTTGTTGTAGAAGGGGTGTGTGTCGGTGTTTGTGTTGGATGTTTTCTTTTTTCAGTATTTGGTACTTGTGTTGCGTTGTTTATTTCTATATGGTTGCTTTGTTGTTGTTGTTGTTGTTGTTGTTGTTGCGAGGGAGTTTAATGAGAGTACATGTAGTGACAGATTTTGGAGTGTTAAGTTGGCAGGATAGGGAATGGGGGGGGGGGGGGCAAAACTGATAGATGGGATATGTAAGTTTTTGGCAATGTATTGTCGTTGTATTGATTAAATAAATATAAAACATATATACCTTTAAATTTTGTGCAACATATGTGCATTTCGACAAGTTATGTCTCTTCAGTGATGCCGAATGATTGGAATTCTCAAAATATATAAAAATATGAAGAGCAGTGTTGAAGCCAAAACGACCGAAAATTGAACAAAAGAATCTATCTAAGGACAGGGCTATGCATGAGGGAGATACTCCTTAGTTTTAGAGTGATTTACCTAATTTGATAACTAAAAATTTGAAGTATATATTTCATGTCAGTACAAAAGCACTGAAAACTTGACTTATAATGCCCTCAGGGACTATCAGTCCACCAGCAGTGACACTGGCCTAGTGGTTATAATAAATATAAAACATATATACCTTCTAATTTTGTGCACTATATGCGCATTTCGACAAGTTATCTCTCTTCGGTAATTCTCATGCCCTAATGGTTGGAATTCTCAAAATATATAAAAATAGGAAGAATCTATCTAAGAACGGAGCTATGCATGAGGGAGATAACTCCAAATCCTGCCTGGGCTCTTCGTGGTGTCGTACTGTTTAGATTAATTGTGCATGTAGTTTAAAAAAGGATGTAATTCAGGGGTGATAGACACCCGCGTTGAGCAACCACCTACTTTAAATAACCACCTGCATTAATCAACCACCCATACAAAATGACCACCCGCATTAAGCAACCACCCATACAAAATAACCACCTGCATTAAGCAACCACCTACATTAAATAATCACCCGCATTAAGCAACCACCTATATTAATTAACCACCTGCATTAAGCAACCACATAATTTAAATTACCACCCGCATTAAGCAACCACCAACATCAAATAACCACCTGCATTAAGCAACCACCTACATCAAATAACCACCTGCATTAAGCAACCACCTACATCAAATAACCACCTGCATTAAGCAACCACCTACATTAAATAACCATCCGCATTAACCAACCAACTACATTAGAAAACCACCCGCATTAAGCAACCACCTACATATAATAACAACCGCATTTAGCAACTACTTACATTATATAACCACCTGCATTCAACACCCACTCACATTAAATAACCATCTGAATTAAGCAACCACCCACATTAGATAACCACCTGCATTAAACAACCACCCACATTAAAGAATCACCAGCATTAAGCAATCACCTACATTTTATAACCACCTGCATTAAGCAACCACTCACATCATATAACCACCTGCATTAAGCAACCACTCACATCATATAACCACCTGCATTAAGCAACCACCTACATTAGATAACAACCCGCATTAAGCAACCACCCACATTAAATAACCACCTGCATTAAGCAACCACCTACATTAAACAGCCACCCGCATTTAGCAACCACCTACATTAACAACCACCCGCATTTAGCAACTACTTACATTAAATAACCAGCTGCATTCAACACCCACCCACATTAAATAACTACCTGTATTAAGCAACCACCCACATTAAATAACCACCTGCATTAAACAACCACCCACATTCAATAACCACCTGCATTAAGCAACCACCCACATCATATAACCACCTGCATTAAGCAACAACCTGCATTAAGAAGCCATCTGCAATAAGAAACCACCTGCAATAAGCAACCACCTTACTGTGGTACTCACTAATATTTGTCTATGCAAAACCAGCATGACGTGTTTAAAAGCCACCTGCCTTGACTGTAAACTTTTTTCTTTGGTGTCCCCTTAAACAGATCTGACTATATTTAGCAGAGATTTTATGGATGCCATTTTGGGATCAGGTTCCCTTGAACCCTTTGCGAACTGCTATGCGTCCTTATAATCGTGACTTTTTCCTAACGAAATGGAAATGGAGAAAGCTTAGGGCTGGGGCGGGGGGTTGGGGGTAATGTAGGTAAGCTTTCTTCCCTATAATATGACAAATGACTATGAAAAAGCAAGAAACTTTAACACCTTCCTGTAATTTTATAAGATGACAGTGCTGTGCTGGAACTCCATGAAGTCTGTCGTCTCTGATAAATCCAAATTCGAATCTGAGCCACGGCCAATGGGAAGGCATTCAAGTATACTTGACGATCATTCTTAGGCCTTCCTCTGGCAATTATACATTTTTCTGTCAATCCCGTTTCCTCTTATAAGAATACTTTCTTCTGTCATTCCCCTTTCCATCTCTCCCTCATGCGCGGATACAGAGGGGGGTAGGGGGAACTGGACCCCCCCCCTGGAATCCGAAAATTTTACCCAAAAAGGTGATATTTGGACATTTTTGGGGTTGGACCCCCTCGTCTAAGAGAAAAATTTACCTTTTTTGGTTGGACCCCCTCTGACAAAAATTTCTGGATCCGCCCATGTCCCTTTAGTTTTGGTCGACACTTTAAAAGTGAAATAATCTTGGACTGACGGTTAACACCATATATAATTGAGTATGCATTTAAAAGGATTTTTATAGGCAGTGATTACACTATTTCTACATGACACGTTAAAACGGGCATTGTAGAACGTAGGGGAGAGGAGGGGGGGGGGGGGGGTTTAAAAGAAGAAATATATGAAGGAAGTGAAGAAGAGTTGGCGAGGGCGAATGGGTAGGATGATATGTCGATTACAGGAAAGGGGGAAAATATGGGTGAGAAAGGCGGGAGGCAGGATAGGGGGAAGATATGGGTGATGGAGGAGGAATATGAGGCAAGGGGAGGGAGGTGAGACAGGGGGAAGCTATAGGTGATGGAGTAGGGAGGTGAGACAAGGGGAGAAATATGGACGATAGAGAATGGAGGCGGGATATGGGGAAGATTTGACTGATAGAGGATGATGACAAGACAGGGGAAAGATAAGGTTGATGGAGGATGGTGGCGGGACAGGGGTAAAATAGGGGTGATGGAAGAGGAAGGCAGAACAGGGGAGGGGGATCTGTGTGATTAAGGAGGGAGGGGGCAGGGGAAAAACATAGGTAATGGAGCAGGGAGGCGTGATAGGGGAAAATATGGGTGATGGAGGAGGAAGGCGGGACAGGGGATGGTACGGGTGATAGAGCACGGGACAGGACGGGGGAAGTCATGGGTGATAGTAGAGGGAGTCGGGACAGGGGGAAGAAATGTGTGATAGAAGACTGGGGCAAGACAGGGAAAGGCATGTATGATGGAGGAGGGAGGCAAGACGTCGACAGGGCAGGGGAAGATATGAAGAATGGAGGAAGGAGGCGGGACAGGAGGAAGATAAGGAAGTGAGTCAATAAAGGTGAAGATGTGAGTAATGGAGCACGGGGAAGGGTCAGGAAAAGATATGGGTGATGGAGGAGGGAGTTTAGAACGGGGGAAAATATCTGTGATGGAGGAGGTAGGCGGGACAGAAGGGGAGATATGGGTGATTGATTGGGGAAGCAAGACAAGGGAAGATATGGGTGATGGAGGAGGGAGGCAGGATAGGGGGAAGATATAGGTGGTTAAGGAGGGAGGCGGGACAGGGGGAAAACATGGGTGATGTTGGAGGGAGGCGGGACAGTGGAAGATGTGGGTGATGGGGAGGCAGTCGGAACAGGAGGAAGGCATTGGTGATGGAATACGGAGGCAGGACTGGGAAGATATGAGCGATGGATGAGGGACGCGGGACAGGAGGAAGATTAAGATGAGAGAGGCTGGACAGATGAAGATTTGGGTGATGGAGCACGAAGACGAGACAGGGGAAGATTTGGGTGATGGAGAAGAGTGTGATGGCAAAGGACGGTTGGAATATTGAAAATACGCTAGGAATGGGACGGAAGGTGAGAAGGTTTGGCAAGATCTCTGCCACATCCACCCCCACCTTTGTCCACATTTCCCTACATGTTATTGCTTGCATGGTAAACGATCTGTGACAAATGTCTTGTTATGATATCTAGACGCCTTCTACGCCATTACCGTCTTAGTCATGTATTAATTCTTACATACACCGAAATGAAAGACGTACACCGCAACTCGCAAGCTGTCGCCTCTGTGTATTGTGCGAAGTGACATCTGGTGGGATTGCATTGTGATACACACATAAAACTTTATATTTCTTGGTTCTGTTTCGCTGTTGAACGACTTATAAGTATTGTTTCTTTACGTTGTTTCTGGAGTTGTGGACGCTATTCAGATTTTAAGGTATTTTGTGTTTAATCCATACAGTAATATGTAGTGATAAAAACAAAAACTTTTAACATTGATTACTACTGGAGTTTTGGGTTTTACACTCTGTCCATCATTTGATCAGTTTGTGAGTCATCTGAAACCTAATTTGCTTGCCAGTGCATGAAAAATCTGTCAAAGACCTAATTAATGTCTTAATAAATGTTAAAAAAAGAGGAAATTATTAAAGATTCAATTTTTTTTAGGGGGGGGGAGGGGATGATTAATAAGTGTTCTGTGTGTGTGTTGGGAAGGGGGGCTCAGAAGAGGAATCTATTTTCACCAAAATGGCAATGTATTTTATGAACGTGACAGTAGGGATTTCGGTCTCAAACAATAATGATAATAATCATCATCCTCATCACCATCATCATCATCATCATCATCATAATCATCATCATCATCATCATCATCATCATCATCATCATCATAGTTCTTCTTTTTCTTCTTCTTCTTCTTCTTATTATTATTATAATTGTTATTATTATTATTATTATCATTATTATTATTATTATTATTGTTATTATTATTATTATCATCATCATCATCATCAGTAGTAGTAGTAGTAGTAGTAGTAGTAGTAGTATAGATAAATAAATAAATATACATATTATCTATTATCAAACATTATAAACAATCGAATCCCCTTGAATAAGGACAAAAACAGAACAATATCAAATAACATATCGTTTCTGATAAGCTATAATAAAATAAAATAGAATGACTTGTTTGATCAAAATGAACTGATATAACTAAAATGAAATACGATAAAATAAATTGAATTAAAATCAAATCAGATAAAATAATGGCCTCCGGCATACAAGGTTAATAATTTTCATATGGCATCCGGGTGTGGTGTTATCTTCCACCACTAAACAATGGCCCCCACCACACATGGTAGATAATCCCGCTGTGGTATTATCCTACACCACTAAACAATGGCCCCACCACACAGGGTAGATAATCCCGCTGTGGTGTTATCCTCCACCACTAATCAATGGCCCCACCACACAGGGTAGATAATCCCGCTGTGGTGTTATCCTCCATCACTAAACAATGGCCCCACCACACAGGGTAGATAATCCCGCTGTGGTGTTATCCTCCACCACTAATCAATGGCCCCACCACACAGGGTAGATAATCCCACTGCAGTGTTACCCTGCACCACTAAACAATGGCCCCACCACACAGGGTAAATAATCCCACTGCAGTTTTATCCTCCACCACTAAACAATGGCAACCACCACACAGGGTAGATAATCCCGCTGTGGTGTTATCCTCCACCACTAAACAATGGCCCCCACCATACAGGGTAGATAATCCCGCTGCAGTATTATACTCCAATACTAAACAATTACCCCCACAAAGGGTAGATAATCCCGCTGTGGTGTTTTCCTCCATCACTAAACAATGGCCCCACCACACAGGGTACATAATACCACTGCAGTGTTATCCTCCACCACTAAACAATGGCCCCCACCACACAGGGTAGATAATCCCGCTGTTGTGTTGTCCTTCATCACTAAACAATGGCCCCCACCGTACAGAAGATGCAATTCCGGTGTGGTGGCAGCCTGCACACCACTAAACATGCAATGGCCTCCTCCATACAGGGTTGAAATAATCCTGGTGTGTTGCTCCCCTCCACCACTCAACACTCACTGTCACCATACTGGGTCTTTAATCTTCATGTGGTGTCCTCCACCACTAAGCACTGGCTACCACCATAAGGATGAAATCATCCTGGTGTAGTATTAATAAACAAGACAAAGGGAGGGGGAAAGGTTTGATTTTTCCAACGCAAAAACAAAAGATTCTTGCTGAAAATATATCCTCTGGGTCATTATACAGCAGTGTAAAGGGACAGTAGAGAGAGAGGGGGGGGGAGGGGACAGAGAGAGAGAGTTTTGACATTGTAGAAATTGATGAATAAATAAATAGATAAACAATGAAAAAACCAAAATTGTTACTTACCTGTGGAGAAATTGATTAATGACACATATATGTAGATAAAGTGACGGATGAATAATTCCTGAGTAGAAATTATTATTTATTTTCGGGGTAAATGAATAATGTTAGAGTGCCCAATACTAACTAGTTTTTAAGGGTTGTGGTACACAAAGAGTTTATTTTATTGTTAATTTTCTGAGTGCAATCTTTGATGCCTTGTTATTGCATATGATTGGCGTAAATTGTTGGTTATAAATTCCCTATTTAGAACAGAGAAAGCAAATAATAATAACAGCAAATGTAAATAATTTAGATAAATTTGAATTTACCAGACAGTATCTAAATATAGTCTGACAATATTATATATAAATAACAACAACAAAAAATAAAAGTAAACGAACAGTTGAAAAATAAAAACAAATGACAAGAAACAATAATAAAAACACGTCTACACTCACACACACACACCCGCGCATAAAAATACAATGATTCTCTCTCTCTCTCTCTCTCTCTCTCTCTCTCTCTCTGAAAAAATGTATCTATGAGTGATAGAAAATGAGTAATTACAAAACAATTATGATAATGATAAAAGGTTTGTATGCCTAGAATAATGTCTTTGGCATTTGTCGGTGTCACTAACATTTTAGCATTGACGTGGCATAATTTGATACAAGTAAATAAATTAACAAATAAATAAATAAATAAACATAATAATAAACATTGACATGAAAAACCGATATTACCATGTGGAGAATCGATTGGTGGTACATGTATAATAATCAATAGACGAAATGTTGAGGAAGTAATTCCCGATCATGAGTAGGTGTTATTTTGTTATTTTTCCATTTTGTGATAAATAAACAACACTCTGTTACTAAAGACAAACTAGGTAGAAGAGGATGCATGGGTACAAGAAGAGTGCAATCTATGATGTACCCCATGCTAATGTATACGGCTGGTGTAAATCGTTGACTTTTATGGTAATTATAATGATGATGATGATGATGAGGAGGAGGAGGAGGAAGAGGAGGAGGACGATGATGATGATGATGATGATGATGATGATGATGATAATAATAATAATAATAATAATAATAATAATAATAATAATAATAATAATAATAATAATAATAAAACAAAAAACAATCAAACAAACAAACAAACGAAAAACAACATTAAAAACCCCAAACCCAAAGCAAAAAACAACCAACCCACTAAAAATAAAGCCAAACAAACAAACAAAAATCAAAAACAAAAAGATTCATTGATTAGAGATGGATTTTACATAACCCTCTATCTATAGACGGTTTTGGTCACTTAATGAGTCCAAGAGGCCGAAAATCTGTGATAATGAGTATTTCTGTTTATATAACACTGCATTGACAAAGGATGTAGTAATAACATCAAAGGACCGATACCTACATTGTAAACTTCACGCTATCATACATTCATGTCAAAGAACTCATATTATTTCTGTCATAATCATTTTTTCTGTATTATATTCCAGATTGGCATAATATGCCCCTTGTTTTGTAATAGCTTACAGAGACCCACTGTGTCCATAGTTGAGTGATTATTTTGTGTGTCATTCAGTGAAGTTACCATGACAATGGACCCAGCAAAACTCAGCTGCATGAAGGCAGTGATCATCATATTCAACGTACCTATAATGGTGAGTAGCTGTAGTGGTGAATATCTATAAAGAAGATAATACAATTATAGATCAATTATTATACTATTATTGGTTGGTTGGTTGATTGGTGTTTTACGTCGCTTTCAACAATAATTCAGTTATATCGCGACATGGAAGCAGGAGTTTACCAACCTCTTAAACATAGTGGCGCAACCCGGGAATCGAACCCGGATCGTCGGCGCTGCAAGCCAATTATTAGACATACCTTTTACTACATACATCTGTATTATTGCAAATTGAAACTTTAAGCTCTAGTTAAAGTATAGCGATGAATCGACCGTAATAAAAATACTATATGACGCATTTGGCCATCTCTTCGTTTTACCGCATAACCGATATTGCAGAAGTCGAAGACGTTACCAATCACATGCATGTACCTTTTTGCTAAACATAATTGAAAAATTGAAAAAAAAAAAAAAAAGAAAAAAAACCCAAAAAACTTTGGGTGATTGCGGGAAAGCGGCTTAAATGCATTAAAGTGCGTGACTGCGAGGAAAGGAGTTGATGTTATAGTGCTTTCGACATATTATCAATACTCTGATATCAGAATTAAAATATATACATTCCGCCGATAAAATAAAGTAAAGGAAATAAAGGACATAGCATACAATGTCTAGTTGAACTTTAAATGTGGTATGTAATGAGAGCCATACCTTTAAAATCATATTAACAACACTAATATTTTACTTGCTGCTAATTGATTAAAAACAAATAATTCTCACCGAACACTTCTTTGATACTCACTATTATATGCACTCTTGATGCTAAAATATCGCATAGATTTCACACGACATTTTATTTGCTTAAGTAAATAGATAAATAAATACCAAAACATTTATCATGTGCTATGATAAGCCTTCATAAAAGACCGAGAACTTTTTAAATATTATGATATAAAATTAATGTATATTTTAATTTTACTTTAAATTTGAAACGTAAAATATGACATGATTTTATCCCTTTCTGTTCTTCTTTCTGTTTTGTTTTCTTTCTTTTTTTTTCATGTTTTGTCTGTGGTTAAATTTTTGTGGTTTTTACTTTTGCTTTTGTTTTTGAGTTTTTTGGGTTTTTTTTTTTTAGGGGGGTGGTGGTTTTGTTTTGTTTTGTTTCTTTGTATGTGTGTAGGTGTGTGTGTAGGTGTGCGTGTAGGTGTGTGTGTCTTTTTTTTTTTTTTTTTTTTATTTTGTTCTTGGTTTGTTTGGGGATTTTTAGGGGAGGGTTGGAGGGGGGCTGTTATTTTTTTTTATTAAGATCCATAGCCGCTGTATTCTGAAACGTCATATCCAAGCAGTCCCAGAGTCTGACATTCTTGTCATATTCAAGCAGTCCCATCCCAGGATCTGACATTCCTGTCATATCCAAGCAGTCCCAGTCAAGGGTCTGGCATTCTTGTCACATCCAAGCAGTCCCAATCAAAGATCCGACAAATATGTCACATCGAGGCAATCTCAATCAAGGGTATGACCAAAATGTCGTATCCCAGAAGTCCCAACCAAGGGTATGACCAAGATGTCATATCCATGCAGTCCCATGTGAGGGTCTGACCAAAATGTCGCATCCCAGCAGTCCCATGCCAGAGTCTGAACAAAATGTCACATCCTAGCAGTCATATGTCAGGGTCTGGCATTTCGAACTAAACCGTCGTATATCAACGGCAAAGGACTTTGATTCAAGATTGGAAGATCCTTGGTTCGAATAGCTCTTGCATTGACGTCGGTTTTCTGTACTTCATACGACACAGACCCAATACCACTGTATAAACATTGGGAGTAGAGAATCTGTCATCGGTACATGGTCATCGGTACATGGTCATTTGAGTGACCACACTTTATTAATACCAACTTCAACCGGATCCTTCTCGCTGCTTATCGAAGTTATGTAGTTATCATTAACAGATATTCGATAACACACGGTTACAGTGATTGGTCTGTAATGATGTTCCCGAGTGAGAACTTTTAGATGGATCAGTCAACCCATCAGGAGAAAATTCTATATTTCAACAAACTGAGAAATGTGTGGTACAGTGGATAGCATTGCCTTCATAATCGGAGGATTACAATCTTGAGCCTCAACACTGCAAACAGATATCCTCTATGCCCCTTAAGTCAGCACACTACTTCCCAAATGTCAAAATCTACAGCTATCACGCTATAAATACACACTGGCCCAGCTCAGAAGCTAACATTTGAGGTCTACTGATGACCTGCCATGGCCAGGTATCCAAGAGGAATCACACTCCTCGGCTTAGCACCTTAGAAACTAGGTGTATAAAGTCCATCCTTTAATTACAAATTTCCTTAGTCTTTTAAGAGTATTAACAAGACTACTGTAAAATCCTATATATTTCGAGTGATTTTATTTTTCCGATTTATATCTTACTTTTTTATATTTTCACTAGACGTCATTTTTACGGGAAGCCATTTACACCTTATAATTTAACGGTCGAGTCTGAATAAGAATTTATTTATTTTTAAATTGAGTCATTAATTTTCAAACGCTGAGGCTATCCAGACATATGACATTGCATGGGGTATGGGGCCAACGCAAATGAAAAGTGCTTTACATAAATACAATTTCCTCATTTCCAGGTATTCGGAGCCGTTGCTATAGGACTGGGTATCTGGGTCGTGGTCGATGACCCCACCTTTATAGCCCTGACCCACATGGATGAACTCTCAGTCATCAACGAATCATATGTGCTGAACGGCGCTTACGTCATCATTGCAGGCGGAAGTGCCATCGTTATTTTTGGTTTGATGGGAGTGCTAGCGGCTTGCTCGGCGAATGCTTTCATGCTTGGAACGGTAAGATGTAAATTATTACAGATTACTGAAGGGGTTAGTGGGCAGGAGGGATGAGAAAAAAGGAGCATAAAAGATGATAAAAGAAGAAAGGGGTGGGAGGAATAAACGATGATAAAAGAAGAAAGGGTGAGGGACATAAAAGATGATAAAAGAAGAAAGGGTGGGGACATAAAAGATGATAAAAGAAGAAAGGGGTGGGAACATAAAAGATGATAAAAGAAGAAAGGGGTGGGGGACAAAAAATGATAAAAGAAGAAAGGGGTGGGGACATAAAAGATGATAAAAGAAGAAAGGGGTGGGGAAATAAAAGATGATAAAAGAAGAAAGGGGTGGGGACATAAAAGATGATAAAAGAAGAAAGGGGTGGGGCATAAAAGATGATAAAAGAAGAAAGGGGTGGGGACATAAAAGATGATAAAAGAATAAGGGTATAGGGAAACGGAAGGTGAGGAGTGAGGGATATCGCATGCCTTGATCGGTGACATATATACACATCAAAGATTACATGAAAAAGGACGGGGGGGGGGGGGGGGGGTTCTGAAAGATTGCGTGGCGAGAAGGAATGTGAAGGACACGAAATACTGAAGAGGGAAGAGTAAGAAATATAAAATGGAGAAAGGCAAGAGAACAGGGGTAGACACGGAGCGCCTGGAACAAGATAAAATGGAGGAAGGCAAGAGGACAGGGGAAGGCACGGGGTGCCTTGAACAATATAAACAAGTACATCCAGGAATTTTTAAAACACTTTGTTTAATTTACTTAAATGTATTTTGATCAATAGCAAAATCATTGAGAATGAGCTCTTTCTAAAGAAGTATACTACAGTATAGCCTTTGAACTTTGCAGTACGCAGGCGTGATCTCTGTAGCTATGTGTGTCGAAGTGGCAGGGAGCGTTCTCGGAATTGTCTTTAAAAATACGGTAAGTGTTAAATGCCAAAATACGGTATGTGTTTAATACCAAAATACTGTAAGTGTTTAATACAAATATACGGTATGTGTTTAATACCAATATAAGATAAATGTTAAATACCAAAATACGACATGTGTTTAATACCAAAATACGGTAAGTGTTTAATACAAAAACATACCAAAATACGGTATGTGTTTATTACAAAAATACGGTATTTATTTAATATCAAAATACGGTATGTGTTTAATACCAAATAAAATACCAAAATACAGTATGTGTTTATGACAAAAATACGGTATGTGTTTAATACCAAAATACGGTATGTGTTTAATACAAAATAAAATACAAAAATACGGTATGTGTTCAATACCAAAATACGGTATGTGTTTAATACAAAATAAATTACCAAAATACAGTATGTGTTTAATACTAAAATACGGTATGTGTTTAATACAAAATAAAATACCAAAATCCGGTATGTGTTTAATACCAAAATTCGGTATGTGTTTAATACAAAATAAAATACCAAAATATGGTATGTGTTTAATACCAAATACAGTAAATGTTTAATACAAATATATGGTATGTTCTTAATACCAAAATACGGAAAGAGTTTAATGCCATAATATGGTATGTGTTTAATACAAAAATACGGTAAGTGTTTAATACAAAAATACGGTAGGTGTTAAATGCAAAAAAGAAAATTGATATGAGAGATTTCTTGATCATTTCGCTGCTGAATCAGTTTATACCAGTTCGTGAGATTCATGTACATGTGTCTCAGAGTTACTAATGTCTTCACATTCTTTCTTAGAGGTGTCCTTAAAAAGAATTCATAATCTAGTTTCTGGACCTCAATTTGCTGATTCCTGAAACCTTTGATGTAGTATAATATCTAATATTAATATGATATGGTGTTATACTATTGATTGGGCCGATGTAGTTGAGTCGGTGTTTAAGGTGCTCGTCTCTGATCCAAGATGCCGTAGGTTAGAATCCATTGGATCGCCAGTGTCCTGTCACGAGACGGTAAAATCAAAGTGCCAGTCAAGGTAGATGTTGCAAAGATTTCTTATCGTTCCGAGGTGCGTTGCTTCGGTCTATATATTTGTTCAATGTATCAGCCAGATGACGTCAACATTGAAGTGATTTGATTTAGACGCGATGTATACATGTATAAACAAGAAACATATAATGATACCTTGCGTGCACTCCAAATAGTTAAGGCAAGACCCAATACGTGATATACATGTAATATATTGGAATGTATTAGTAAGGTTACTTTCTGAATATAAGCCGGCGTGGCCTAGTGGTATCGTGTCGGACTCCTGATCGGGAGGCCGGGGTTCGAGTCCCGCTCTGGTCATGCCGGTGTCATGTCTTGCGGATGAGACAGTAAAAACCGAGGCCCCGTGTCGTGGTATGCACGGCACGTTAAAGATCCCTCACTGCTTCGGATGGGTCCGTTGCAAAGGTCAAAATTTGTATGCTCCGCATCAGGCAGATGCCGTCACCATATACGTGAAATATTCGTGGTGTGACGTAAAACAAAAATCAATCAATCAATCAATCAATGACGTAAAACAAAAATCAATCAATCAATCAATCAATCAATACTTTCTGAATAAGTCAAATATGCTTATCATCCGTAACAGGACTAACAAACGAAATTAGGGATCGAATGATATAACACACTCGAGTATTTGTCTCTGATTTCCTTTTTCAGTGGGAAAAACACTTGGATAGCGCAATCGAGAATAACTTAAAGGAAAAGTACGACGGAATGCTGAACAGCGAGAATTCATTCACAAAGCATTTCGACATTATCCAAACATCGGTATAAGAATTGAATTTATTTGTATTACTTTTTTTTTCGTTTGAAGAAAATAACATCCTTTGACTTTGAAAACTGCATGAGAGAACAAAATGAAGAATTAGTAAAAAGAATGGCTGCTCATGTTAATTTCATTCAGTTTATTCACTGGTCAAGTATCAAAAGTAAGCAACATTCTTTACTACATTTTAGAATGATCTACTTTTCGTTACAGTTTCAGTGTTGCGGATTTAACAACATCTCCGATTTTGACGTGACAACGAAGTGGAATAAGACACAGGACGATGGTAAGACCGCCTCTGTTCCTCCAGCCTGCTGTAAAATTGTCCCAACAAACTCCACCGGAAATACGTCAACTTCCGCTATGGCTCGCGCAGACTGTCAGAGTAACCCCACGGACGATGACTCGTATGCCTCCATGGTAAGACAAGAAATTATTTGAATTCAATAGTGACATATTTCTGCCTTCCATTTGTCATAAAATAAAGTCAACTTGTCAGTAAATAATATTGACTTGACAGATGATATGTCGACTTCTTAGGAAGGTATGTTGACTTGTCAACACATATCTAGGTTGACAGTATTATCTGACGAGTGGGTGGCAATATAGGCGCCATTCAATTCATACTGTTGACTCTCAATATAAACAGTAATATATCAAACCAGTTTTCTTTCTTTTTTTCCGCAAATTTCAAGGACTGGAAGAGCTATTCATGTATACTCTACAGAAAACACTACACACATACATCTGCACAAACACTTACACATACACACACACACCTACAAACACATCATACACACACATTCGACCGCATACACAAAAATGGGGGACTTACATTTTCTATTTCTCGTGGCCAGAGCAAATATTATTTCATAACGTATTTAGTTATTTTATAATACATTTGTTAAACAAATGGCTGTGAAGCAATGTCATTTTTCCTTCGCCTATGTAAAAGTTAACAAGTAGAAATAAAATTATAACAACCCCACCACCACCACCACCACCACCACTACCAACAACAACACTATAGATATTTTTTTTTATTATTTTGTTTATTGTATAACCACAGTTTCCACAGAGGCATGATACGTAGATAGGGTATACTACCATAAGGATATAACTGATACAAGATTTGTTTTTGCAGCCATGTAAAAAGAAAATCGAAGAAACGTTTGAGAGGTATCAATCAGTAATTATAGGCGTGGCTGTATCCCTAGTGTTCTGTCAGGTAATATTAGTTTATATATCTTACCATTAGAAATGTATTTATAAATTACAGTATAGCACATACTGGGAAATAAGATATACATGTAGTTTCCATAGCGGAAACCCTTTAATATCACTGTTTCAACAAGTTTCCGCTACGATATGTTGCGGAGACTTCACTTTCCTCTGTAGGAACTTAGGCATTTTTGGAGAGTTTGTCTCGATAAGAGCGTGTTTCAGCTTTTTTTTTTCTCCCACGGATTTATTTCGAAAGCTGCAAGTTTACCGAACTCTTTCATGTTTGACTATTGTTGTTTTTTCTATGCATTGTTATACCAAACAAGTACTAATACCAAGGACTTATAAACTTGTTTATAAGACCTTGCTAATACATACAAATTTAGTGATCTCACCCAACTTTCTAGGCTTATACTTCCATGAGTACTTAGGATACCTTGTAGAAATGATGTCGCTTGCACGATATTTTAAGTGAAAAAGTCACAAGGTTCGGTGTTTTTGAAACATCGGTCTTTTGAATCCTCTAGCAGCAGCTATAAATACTGCATATATATAGCCGCACAACGAGGAATTTACATATAAACAAAACTCGACGAGTCTCATTTAACAATAATAGGGTGCCAGGTTATACTAGATAGTCTATATAATAAGAGGGAGTCCATGCTCATTCCACATCCCAACTTTTCTGTTATCAAGGAGTTGGACTATTTTATTCAAAAGGCAAAGAACCCTATGTGTGACTTTATCGCTATTGTAATATAAAATTTGTCCAATTTCAATTTAAGTACATAGCCGGCTTGCAAAATTGTTGTATCTCTGCACTAAAGAGTTCTAATACAGATGATAACAAGAAAGATAACTCTTATTTAGTCATGAATAAAGCTGTAGGATTGCCAGGAATATTGCAAATACAGATTTCTGTCTTTTTACAGAAATTTTTATATGGAAAGGTTTCATTTTCTTTGCTATATTCAGGTGATTATGTATCTCAATCTAATAAAAAAAACCCATATCTATATTCCGCTTCTCTTCATGTATTTGTCCCATTGCGGATAAAGATGTGGCGAAACTCCGTAAGGGGTCCTGTTCTGGTGAACTCTGATGACGTTTCAGTCACCGAAACCGTTATTTCCCATAGCCAATCAATGACTCAATAGGCACGTGATAAAGAGGCAATATGTAACAAACACTGTTCAAAAACTACCTTGTGGGTCACGCACGCTGTGGATGTTAATTTCATTCCTAGGAATTTGTAGCCGATCTACTGATTGGCTGAAAATCAGAGTTCACCAGAACATGACCCTTTACGGGGTTTCGTCAAATCTATATCCGCAATAGGACAAATAGAGAAGCGGAGTAAAAATATGGCTTTAATCAGATGTATGTATCCAATATATTTTATTTACTTTATTTCAAATATGAAGAGAAAATGTCCGCCAAAAAGGAGATAATGAGTAATGTGTTGTTTTTGCCTATACAATGGCAATGAAAAAGGTATGATTGATTGGTTATTGTTTACGTCACTCCACGATTATTTCACGTATATGGTGACGGCATCTGCCTGATGCAATGCACACAAATTTAGACCTTTGCAACGGACCCACCCGAAGTAGTAAGGGATCTTTTGCGTGCCACGCCTACCGTGGCACGAGACCTCCGAAAGACAGAACACCGGTATGCCCTGGGCGGGAGTCGAACCCGGAACCTCTCGATCACCAGCCGAGCACCTCATCCACTAGGCCACACCGGCTTTGAAAATGTATGAATCGGTCAATCAGGGAAGAGGAAAAAAAACCCCCAAACTCCAAATTTTCATGGTAACCAAACCAGACATCACTATGAGTCTCTATGATAGACCAGCAGAAGAAACTGGTTCAGCTTTGAATCAAATCTATATGCTTATTTTAATTTCACAAATTACAAATAAGTCATAGGACACTATCGTAACACTCAGTTAGTATGATCTTAATACGATGGAGCGTGACCTGACGAAGTGTATACTATAGTAAAATAAAATATCAAGCATGTATCGTATTGTGTTCTAACTAATGACATATTATGTATAGGCATTGGTCGGAGATACTGTACACTATATGCATACTATCATGCACATTATGTGCTCTAACATTTGAGTTATTGTTACATGACTTGTAATGGCAGACGAGGGGTACCTGTTCTTTATAATTTCCAAGAGTCAGTAAAAGTCAACCAAGGTGCAACACCCCCCCCCCCCCCCAAGTCCAAAATACAAAAAACAAAAACAAAAAAAAAAAACCCCAAACAAACAAACGTACAAGCAAACAAAATAACCCCCCCCCCCAAAAAAAAAAGCCGAATTGTTTGCTGATTTACTTTTCGAGGGACAAATAGTGACGTTTCCCGTAAATTTTTTACGTCATGATGTGATAAGGATAATATTGATTGTGTTCTTCGTCATTTTGTGAGAACAGTGATGATTTAGCCACTGTAAACGACAGTCCTGCTGTTAACGGGAAAGGGTCTATAGCTAGACTTCGGAAGAGGCTGCGAAACACCCCGATTTTATGATGGTAAATTACCTTTTTTAAGGAATAAGAATTGTACATATGTTCAATTGATATTTATTTAAAGGTTTTAATATTAATATTTTTTTGTGTTTCAGTTGGTCATGCTGATCATGGCACTGTGTATGTTATGTGCGAAATTAGACAACTCGTATAACTTCAAAGACGATTAGCTGACATTTCCGACACCTGCTGTATATTCGGACCTTCTCTAGTATCTACCACTACTCATTGTAAATTCCTGCGTATCTATAATACCAGCTCGGATGTTAGTATTGCACGACATACATCACATGGAAACATATAGTTATTATTCATTTTAGTCCTAATGCACTCCGTATACACTTTAAAAAAATATTTATTTGTTTCGTAACTTAAAAGTCGCAATATAATTTCATGTAACATGTTGATACTATACAACACTCGTTGCAACAGACGATCTTCATATTTTACCTGATATAAGCGGCCCAAGACCCGACATGCAACTCTTTGCCGGGATTTTTATTTTGACGTTATTGCATAACTTGTGACGTCACTATTTAGTTCTTTACGTCAAAATGAAAATTCCGGCAAAAAGTAACATGTTGGGTCTTGGGCCGTTTATATCATGTAAAATATGAAGATCGTCTATTCCTTTCCGCAGATGTCGTGATAACCGTTGTAGGAAATACATGTACATCTGCCATATACGACAGTGGTCTGCCAGTGAGTATTTTCTTGTCGGAAACTGTGTATAAGAACACGAGGAGTTCCGATTGTCATGCATTATATATCCGAATACAGCGGAATTAAAACTGTACAACTCACAAAATATGAATACAGTATTTCATCTCAAGTTGAATTATGTTGTTGTTCAAGAAAAAGATTCCTCTTTGAAGCAAGAAAACTTTTTCTCGCTCTGTGGCAGACATATTTTCATTTTCTTTTAAATTATCATTTTCAATTGAACCGTATCACTTTTTGGGGGTCAAAAACTACTGGATAAGCATATTTTAATGATAATTCATGATCATAATTTTGATTTATTTTCATAACAATATATGATTAAATTGCTGAATTGTAAACCAAGATAATAAATGTTACACATACATCCGTCGTGTAAATGTATTTGTTATGTTACCATGCATGTTCAGGCAAGTTGATACATTTTGTGCACGTGGGTGGAAGTTTGGTGTGGTGTTACCTTCTACTTATACAAGTGGTATGATTCCGGTGTGGTGTGTGGTGTTACCTTCTCCTTAGAGAGTTGATAGGATTCCGATGTGGTGTACATGTGTGGTGCTACCTTCTACTTATAGAGGTGAAATGATTCCGGTGTGGTGTGTGGTGTTACCTTCTACTTATAGAGGTGATATGATTCTGGTGTGGTGTGTGGTGTTGCCTCTACCTTGGTGTTGTTATTCTTCACCACTTAACACTGACCACCAGTCTAAATGTGAAATACTCCTGGCCTGATGTTATTTTACACCACGAAATACTGGTCACCACTTTTAAGTGAGATAATCATGGTGTGGTGCTACCCCACCACTTGATATTGGTCACCAAAATATTGGTGACATGACGTTAAAGAAAGAATTTGATTTGATAACACATACGGAAACTTAAAATAGAAACGCTTTCAAATCGAAGAAAACAAAATGCTCTTGGAATATTTTATTGAATAAATAAGTACATTATGCGTATGTATACTCATTTTGTCCCTTGATTTAAGGGACCATTTTTATCTGCTGTCAAGCTGCCTCGATATTACTCACTAAATATAATCATTTGGTTTTAAAGCGCGTGCATATATCCTGAATAGAAGCACTGCTAATATGTACCATTGGATATTTTATGGGTTAAAGCATTGTAAAATGCGAATTCCATAGGAATTGATGCTTATGTGGTCATCAGTCAACTTCAAGGCATTGGTTCTCAACTTTTTACCTTATTTCTAGTATAATCTATACATCAATGTGTTTACTAACTTCTCTGTCTGATGTTAACGGCTTTAGGACTTGTATTATATACCGTAGGTTAACAATTGTCGTTTTAGTAAACCTCGATGTAAACATAGAGACTGTGATGCCATTTGAAAAACGTATAATATATTTTTATAGACGACCCGTATAATCACTCTGGTATATGCCCAGTCCTTACAAACGTCATCAGGCGCAGAGCCTCGATTTGAGAAAATTTAAAATCTGACTTCAGCACATTTTCGTCGAGTTTGGAAATCAACATCCCGTCTACGCACTCCTTGTTGAATTTCTTCACATATTTGTCAAGTTTTAATTTTTTCATTATTTTCCCTAATTCCTTTATAGACAAATTTTCCACATCATGGGCGCACGAAGAGGGCTCTTTTTGTGATTTCTCCTCTACTTCCACCGCTTCCGGTACTGCGTACACATCTTCGTCTTCTGTCGGATGTGTGGTGTACATGTAGCCAGTCGGGAAGTCCGTATAACCGCTAGATGATGACGGAGATGTATCCCTTGGCAACAGAGGCGGCGGTCGAGCTTTATTGTAAACCGTCCGTTTTCTTTCAGGATTGTGTTCAGGCGTTGTAACACCTCCTTTGTGTGTTGCATTCTTGTCCGTTTCCGGTTTTGGAGGTTTCGCAGGAACCCATTCCGGATCCGGTTGAAGATATTCATAGGTATCTTCCCTTACTTCTCCCTTCCTTGGAGGAAGCTCGGGCGATCCGTAGATATCTGTGTCCGGAAAGAATTCGTCACTGCTGACAAGTCCCCGGATTTGAGGATCACCTATTTTATATCGGTAGATGTCTGAAATGTTAATTAATTATTTATATTGTGAAAAAGGCATTACACCTACGATTATTGATTTGTTCATAGTGACTTCTCATGAATACTGAGTGATTCATTATACGTCGAAGCAAGTAGACGATGTGTTAATTATTTTTCTATTATTTATGTACTTATTATTTATTCATCTAATTCTTTTTATTTATTTATTTATTTATTTTATTTATCTATTCATTTATTTATTTATCTATCTATTAATCCATTGATTGATTATTATTCACATGCATTTTGATCCCCCTTTTCTTTTAAATTCAGAAAGAAAAAGTTGGGTCGATTCCTGTTTACTCTCTTCCGGATGATGATAGCTTGGGACCCCTACTTCTATACTGACATCGTAATAAGACAAAATTAACAGAATTCTTCTGTATACATAAGTGGGAGGACAGGTTGAGAAGAAGGTGGGAGGTAGGAGGAGAAAAGGGTAAGAAAGAAGGGGATAAGGAGGGAGGGAGATAGGGAATTTGAGAGAAATAGGACTTGAACCTCCTTGCCCCCCCCCCCCCCCCCCCTTTATACATGTTCCAAATGACGCTTATTTTAAAAAATGCATAAAACGATTCTTATACAATGAAATCATTTGGAGATCGGAGATATTCGTTCAAACAGAACCCCCTCTCCCACTAAAATTTCACCCACTGTGGATTTGAAGAACAGTAGTATTTGTTCAAACAAAATGAAATCATTTGGAGATCGGAGATATTCGTTCAAACAGTACCCCCTCTCCCGCTAAAATTTCACCCACTGTGGATTTGAAGAACAGTAGTATTTGTTCAAACAATTTCCAATCTCCTGCCTCAAGTCTCGCCCCACTCTGGAATCAAATAACGGAAAGTGTTTGTTCAATAGTTTCCAATCAACCCCCCCCCCCCCCCCCCCCCAAAAAAAAAAGCCTCGCTCCACTGTGATTTCCGAGAACGGAAGTATTCGTTTAAATAGTTTCCATTCCCCTCATCCCCCTTCCTCAAAGTATCGTCCCACTGAATTTGAACCACCGATTATAACAAAAAATAATCCAAACTTTTATACACTTTTGTTAGTCTAATTATGCATATACCTATGCAGTAACATTGGATTCCGTGATTCATTACAGATCTACTTTTGTTTTTACTTACCCTGATTGTCAATTTCATCGTCAAACTTGACCTTGACCTGCACAAACTCGTTCATATCTCGTTTGAGATTTTCGAACTCTTCAGGATCTTCTCGTTTGATGCCCTCGATGAGCGAGACGGATATCTCAGGAGTGAGACAAGCAGTGCAAGGCAAATCCAAAAGTCCAGCTGAGAAAAAAGATTGGTAATCAAGTCATTTGAAAATGAGGATAAATTCCCCTCCCCTGAAAATTAACGTTCTGAAATTTCTCATTTTAACATGTGCAAACTGGCTTGAACATTAGATATGGAAATTGCATTTCTATAAGGCTGCAGTCGCCGATGGTATATCCAGTCTTGTTCATTATCTTTAGGCACTGACACGACATGTACACTTCCAGATTTGATGTGATACTTTTTGTGTGTGCACTTCTCAAAAATTAAGGTGTATTTCTATAGTGGCAACTCTCCTATGAAATATTACAATTTATAAGGATGAAATTGAAATATTCAAGTAGTCATTATGAATATTTCAGTTTCATCCTTATAAATTGTAATATTTCATAAAACACAACCTTGAACATTAATGAACGAAGAGTATTTGTCAAATTGTACAGTGATTGATGGAATGTGTAAATCTTGTGTTTATGTTATCAAAATTGATACTGGAAAGAAAATGATGTGACAAAACCATATGATGGAATCCACTCCAGGATAAAAGAAAAAAAGAAAATCTAAGATAAGAAATATTAGACTTTATGTACGTTATAATTTCGTGCACCACATGCGCATTTCGACAATGTATGTCTCTTCAGTGATGATCATGGCCGAATATTTGGAATTCTGGTATTATATAACTATTTGAATAGCAGTATTAAATCAAAGTGGCCGAAAAAGTGAGCCAAAGAATCAATCTAAGGACAGAGCTATGCATGAGGTGAGGCATGGACAGATACGTATTGAAATGGTCATTAAATATTCGGATACAGTGCACTTGCTTTACCAACTAACGACGGTCTGTCGGTCCCGACTAAGGACGGTCAGATACTCCCGATTAAAGATGGTCAGTCGACACCGATTTACGATGGTCAGTCGCTGTGATTTGCCGGTTTATGGGCCCTACCTTTCCATTCTGTGTTTATTATTGGGAAACATCACACGATGTTATTTCACCTACATGCATATCGCGGCGACCAGGTGCAAATGGTGGCAGAAAGAAAAGCATATGATTCCAGTCACCGACCTGCAGAGGTGAACATGACCAGGGACAGGTGGTGGAAGAAACAAAGTATATGGAACCAGTCACTTTCTTGTTGAGGTAAACATTCAGACTTTTGGCTGGTACACATATATTTTCACTTGCTTAATATCTATTCAAACGCAAACTTTTTCAAACATGGACCAACGCCGATGTCATATATGACTACATGTTAATTACCTTGTCTGGACATATAGCAGTTGCCTTGTAAATAGTTTTCAACATACTCCTTGATTATCAGGAGATCTATGGCATGACCGTCGCTCTTTATTACAAAGTCGTCTGGCAGTTTGCGGGAGAGACGGACAATAAAAGGTGGTTCTTTCTTGCTCATAATGGTCTCCAGAAGCTCGACCGGCCCCACTGTAAATATAAATGTAAATTAATAATAGAAGCCTGTCATGATTCAAAATACGAAAATACCTGCAGTCAAACTAAAATCCATCTGTAGTATTGTTTTTAAAGTTGCCTCTTTAGCCTTCAATTGCCCATCCTGCATACCAATAAATCGATTTAATAGTAAACTTACTTGTGCATGGCATGTGGACGTCGGTGAAGTAGAAATGGAATTTTCGACGTTAATTAGGGTCATTGCTTCCACTACACATATTTTGGTTGGGTTTTCTTTATTGGTACACTCGAATTATTTCACCTATATAGTAGTAGTCCAGAGTGTAGTGAATAGGAAACTGAAGAGCCCGGATTAAATCTTCGACATCGGCATATATATTGAGAAACCATCCCCTTGAAGGACAGGGATTTAAACCTTCTTGCCACAAAAGGCTAAGGTGATATTCAACATTCGACCTCCGAGGTTTCCACTCAGGGGTGAAATGCTACACTGAATTCCAAAGCCACCGATCTTTGCGATTCGAGCACCGAGGTCTCGTAGAGACGGGTGTGAGATTCAGTGCTTCTCACCTTGGCTCAAACGGCCACCGATGTCTCTCAACAGAAGAAATGGACTGCAGTGAGTTCCAGAGCTTCTCACCTTGGTTCACACGGCCACCGATATCTTTCAACAGAAGAAATGGACTACAGTGAGTTCCAGAGCTTCTCACCTTGGTTCACACGGCCACCGATGTCTCTCAACAGAAGAAATGGACTACAGTGAGTTTCAGTGCTTCTCACCTTGGTTCACACGGACACCGATGTCTCTCAACAGAAGAAATGGACTACAATGAGTTTCAGTGCTTCTCACCTTGGTTCACACGGACACCGATGTCTCTCAACAGAAGAAATGGACTGCAGTGAGTTCCAGAGCTTCTCACCTTGGTTCACACGGCCACCGATGTCTCTTGAGAGTGGCGAGAGACAACATTAAGTAATTCCAACACAGTAATTAGGCAATCCCACTCGCAAAAAAATTATCCAATATACCAACCTTTATTTGGCCCCTCGACGACTTGGTACGTTCGAATGGATTTGACAGGAATACTAAGGTACTCTAACGTCTGGCGCGTGGCCTCACGAGATTCACGAGCGATAACTCTCCTCTGAGTACACACCTTGGCGAATCTTATAACCTGAGGTTTAAAATAAAATAATGATCATGTTAAAAAATCTCACAGCTCACCCCCAGTTTCTGAATTAATTATTTACCTATTAATGCCTGTTTTGTGGGTAATATGCTCTCATAGTGTTGCTTTCGCTATCGCTCGGGCACTATTTACCTTCCCAAAGCAACACTATGAGAGCATAGTACCCACAAAAACAGGCATCACATGACCTTAATTGCAGCATAATTAAATGTATTATGGAGATACCATAGTGTATTTTACTCCAACAGCACATTTTCTACATGCACAGCCTGCTTGTTGTCGTCTGTTCACTACTACGTGGCGCCACCTATAAACCTCGCCGAAGGACGTAACTCTGTCGAGCAAAAAGCAATAGTGCCCGGACCGGGCACTATCACTTCATAGTCCCGGCGTGGTTAACCAATGAATTTCCAAGGATTTATCATGTGATGCACTAATTTATATTAGATTACATGGACAATTTTACACAATACAAATTATAACAGAGCGGTATTAAATTTTTATTATTATTATAATTATTATTTTCTTTTTTCTCTCTCTCTTTACTGGGAGCGTAGGGCGACTATAGGTTACTTCTCCGTATACCTGTTCCTTTGTCTGCTAGTCATTCCACACAGCAGATTCGAACCAACTTTATATATGTACCAAGTTGTGAAGGGATAGAGATTTCTGTTGGTCAAAGGTCAATATAACGCTGTCCTTTCAAACTTTAACCGGATCTATTGGGAAGATATTTTTAAGCCAATTTAAGATGTACACACTTGGGTTTCCCCAAATTCTTTCCTGTCATATAGTTAAATATTCTGTCTTTGGTAGTGGTCAAGTATATGAGAGTTCAAGTTGTCCACAACTGGCCTAGTTTTGACAGATTTTAAGTGTCTTGTGTTCACACGGGAAAAAATACATCTAATTTTAGAGCTGTACTAAAAACGAATTGAATCCAATTCGCATTAAATTCATGTGAACACAATGCGATTCTCATGCGGATTAAATCTTTTCACTTATAATTAATAGATAAAAATCCCTAGATGCCCATATTGAAGGTGTGCAAGGTGGTAGATAAGGATCCTTAGGTGCCATAGCAGAGGTGCTATATATTACATAAAGATCTGAATTTACCAATAGCGAGGTTGCTAGCTAGGTGGTAGATAAAGACCCCGAGTTGCCCATAGCGAGGATGCCGTGTAGTGCATAGAGATCTCTGCCTACTTATAGCGAGGTTGCTAGGTGGTAGATAAAGACCCCGGGTTACCCATAGCGAGGATGCCGTGTAGTGCATAGAGATCTCTGCTTACTTATAGCGAGGTTGCTAGGTAGGTAGATAGATACAGATCCAGTGCTATCCATATTAAATGTGCTACCAATAGTAGTATTGCTTTCTGTAGCTGGTGGACAGAAGATGACAAACCGAATGCCCGAAAGGAACATATAAGACCCCTTCAATATATATCAGATTTATATGGGTGTTTGACAGCATATGAAGATTCTTAACTTTTCTTCCATGGGGAAGGGAGCGAGCAAAAGATAGGGCCATCATTCCCCATTCTATTTATCCCCCACTGCTCCTCCCCCTCCCGCTTTACCTTGCCAGCCTCTTCTTGGGATGTTTTATGACAAATATGACGTCAAAGTGGCACACATTTCTAATACGCAAGATCACAAATACTCATTCCGATCATGTTCTGTATATTAATCACCTACCAAATCTATTGTTCTAAACTTGGGCAGAATTTCTGCCCCACTGGAGAATAAAAGAATGGTGTGTATAAAAGCACAAATCAAAACGGTCAGTCAGTAATCACGGTCCTACATATTAGACGGTAAAGACAACAAAATAGTATCACGTGACATAGAAGACGTTGGAGACATACAGAACAAAAATGAAGAGCGGTAAGGTAACATATTTCTGCCGGACACTTGTCAGAAAATCATGTCTATTGGTCAGATATTGTGTTGACGTGGACATAGCTATCTGACTGGTCAACATAACATCTGACTAATGGACATAATCATTGCGATAAGTGCTCGGCAGAAATACACCGAGATAACGATATAATGACTGTCTAGCGTCGTGACATAGTTATCACAATACAGTATCTATTTATTATTCGTAGAGATGACAGCAATTAAGTTCCTGGTCACATCACGATCTCATCTTCACATTGATGAATTAGATCCACAAAACAGCGTAAACATTTCCAGTGGTGTAGATCAAATGATGTGTCTGCATTATTAGTTATATGGTTTGTTAAAAAACATATAACGGATTTATTGCACTAATGACCTTTTTATACCCTGTTATGAATGAGCAAAGGCAATGAAACAGTAACCAGAACCGAGCCATACTTGTCAACAAGCTAGATCGCCGAGGCGCTTTTAATTTCTCTGACGTCACGTGTACGAAGATGTTCATTGAACAACTGTGGATGGACTATTTTGTTTTTTTCCATATAGTTGGCGTTAAACAAAAGGGCAGGCGGCGGTCATATTGCTCCCTTAGAAATTTTACTGACCTTCTTATGTCTCATAGGGGGTCAACACGTGACACGTTTCTACCTCATGAAATGCGACAATCTTGTCCGAGGTGCGATAAATGTACCGGTATATGGTATATGCATCACTGGAGAAATTAATTTAGAACAAAACAACAACACAGAGAAAGAAAGAGAGAGAGCATATGTAAATAAAATAGTGTCATATGGTGTCAATGTGGCATCCTCAACAATGCACCACGGTGGTCTTTCATGGAAACTTCGAACTGAGATGAGAGCAGGTGCCCGGAAGGCGTACTCATCTCTTGATTGTCTTGCTACACCAGCCATAAAAGCATAAAGGCACCAGAAATATATTTCAGGACTGAATATACGAATCTGTATCCACGCTGTACAGAAAACGTCAAAGCTTCGCAACGTGACAATAAAGGGTATGATAGCATCTCTCTAAACTAGGGAAATGTCAAGGACTATGTCAATATAATACGAAATAATATATGATTTAACATAATATAATATAATATAATATACCTGGTCGCTGCAAAAATCGTCGTATGACGTCATACCGTCGTTGCCTTCCGTGATCATCACCCAAAGCGGGAGCTGCGTGTGGAAATTGTCGTAAAACTGTCGAAGGGTGTACATCTCTGTTTTGCTATACTGAAAGCGATAGTCGGAATTCATCTTCTGACCTAAAATATGATGAGATACTGAGACAAGATAGTTTAGATAAGATCTTTGGCAGCATACTGAAAACGAAAGCATGTATCGTCTTTACCCAACCCCACGATATAGTGCGACCTTAAGATAAGATAAGATAAGATAAGATAAGATAAGATAAAGTAGGATAAGTGAAGCGTAAGAAAATGAAAAATAAAGGGGGTTGCAAGAGAGAGAGAGAGAGAGAGAGACACACACACACACGCACACACACATACATACACACACACACACAAACACTCCACCTAAAAAAGTGACACTAATACAATACAACATTATTGAGATAGAACATGATGACTAAGACAAAACATCATTGCCATTTAGCCTTGTCCCTGTAACCCCGACCAGCTTACGAAATCTACATCAGGGCCAATGTTGGCCAGCTTCGTCCCTGTATATCCCCAACCTGCTTCACCAAGCCTAGATCAGGACTAATGTTGGCCAGCATCATCCCTGTAACCCCTACCTGCTTTACCAAGCCTAGGTCAGGACCAATGGCGGCCAGCTTCGTCCCTGTAACCCTACCTGCTTCACCAAGCCTAGATCAGGACTAATGTTGGCCAGCTTCGTCCCTGTAACCCCTACCTGTTTTACCAAGCCTACGTTCAGAATTTATCGTACAATTAATTAAGTTTATCGCGAAATTAAATTCATCCAGTGATTGTGTAACTTGTTCCTGTTGTCCCTGATCACAGGCGGATTCAGAAAAAGGAGAATCGTCTCTTGGTAGTAAAGGTTTGCCAAGGGAAGAAAAAGTGAATATGATTAATAAATATTGCCGTTTTGGTAAAAAAAAAAAATTCGATCAAAAGAGGTTGAAATGTAACCCTAGCCGTTTCTTTTAACTCGGCAAATCCGTCTATGAAATTTAAATTATCATGTACAAAAGGTGTAAACATAGTTACTTCTTGTACGAAACATTCAAAACAGTTTTGTTCTCAATTTAAGAAGTACAATATATTTCTATTTCTTCGACATTAGACTATGAATAGACAATATTATAAGGAAATTATAGTTACCTTTGGACTGTTACTGAATGTACTGGTATTTCTTTCAAATTGTTTATATCTGAAAAGGAATATCCACTACAAATGATTTATTTATACTCTCCTATCACTTGACGCTGTATTGTATTTTCCATGGTGAACATTTCCGCAAACAGCTTTTAAATCTGAAGTCCTTCCGAGAAGAATTCTTAGTAAAGTAGATTTGTATTTCACTTATTGTTCATGACATGGATTTCCGAAAGGGGCAGGCTTGGTGTAGTGGTTAAGCGCTTGGCTTGCGGCGCCGACGATCCGGGTTCGATTCCCGGGTTGCGCCACTATGTTTAAGAGGTTGGTAACCTCCTGCTTCCATGTCGCGATATAACTGAAATATTGTTGAAAGCGACGTAAAACACCAATCAACCAACCGAAAATGAAAGTGTTGTAGAATTGTTATGAATGAATGAAAAAAAAAAAAAAATCATTGATCATTCTAGCAGTTATATATTTATTTATTCCATGGTAATTTAATTTTCGAGGCAACCGCCATATAAAACCTATTTATTTGTATTATCAGAGTTGTTTTCTATATGTCCAGAAGTAAAAACAAGGCACATGACAAATTGGTTACTCCAATCGTTCGACGTTTCCATATCAATGCGCCAAATTTTAAATGTTCGGGGGGGGGGTTGTTTAGGTTTGTTTGTTTTTATTTTGTTTTGTTTTTTGTTTTTCTTAAAAAGATATTGCGAGTTTCATCAAATTTTTGTTTCTTTTTAACAAATAATTAGATTATAAGGATTGACACTGATAATTTATTTTTCTATGGAGGTATAGAGCTAAAACCGATTTACAACCTTTGTATAATCCGGTTAGTCTTCTATACCTACTATTATTAATGTCATTCTTTATTATATTGCACTATGACGGGTGTCATAAATCGGCAAGAGATGCTTGCTCCTACAAGACTCCTGATCTAGGTATTGGGTTTTTTTTTTTGGAGGGGGAGGAGGTTGTTTTGGGTTTTTCTCTTTCTTTCTTTTTATTATTATTTTTTATTATTACTATTATTTTACTATTATTACTATTATTATTATTATTATTATTATTATTATTATTATTATTATTATTATTAATATTATTATTATTATTTGTTTTTTGTGGGGTTTTTGTTTTGTTTTTTGTTTTGGGGTTTTTTTTTTCGTGATACAGAGTTATACATGAGGTGGTAACTGACGTCACACAAGTGAAACGTCATACAATTTCTATATCTATATCATTTTCCCGTAATATTACGTCAGTTTCCATAGAACTGGTTAACGTCACAATGATTTGACGTCAGATAACTGCTTATATGGGAAATAACTCGGTAAAAGACCCAATTAATTGTTTCAAACGTAGGATGTATGGTCGGAGGTCTTAAATTCGACGGTGTTGTAATTTCGACGGAAGTGCTTCTCTGTTGACATCTCGGTTTCTCTCGCGAGATTTCAGTCTTCCTTCGTAGTATTATAGTAAATAGGCTCCTCCCATTTTCCCAGAGAAATTAAAACCAAGATGCGCTTTAAGCAGGTAAGCATTAACACTCATTTCACACATAAGCGTTAAAATGGCCGTTTTTCATAATGTCTTTTCTATGCTAACTTTACCTGTGCAATTAAAATCCAAAGCGATACTGTATTATGTTGAAAGGAGATCGTCTGCATAAAATGAACTCTGCTGAATGAAATCACGTGACTGTCAAAGGAATTTAAGGCCAGGCCCAAGCTAATTTTGAGTTTATAACAAAATTGCTTATTTGATACGGTTTTCAATATGGAAGTAAATTACTGTTAATTCCAGGTCAAACCTCAGTCCTCATCAGCAAAATACAGACTTTATTCACCAACATCATTGACAAATGCATACAGGGCAGTGAAGGAAGACAAAAAATCCGTCTGTGGTGCAGCCAAACAATACAATGTACCCATAACCACACTGAGGGACCGCATACTAGGGAATGTTCACCCAGAAACAATAAAGAGTGGAAGGACTCCAATGCTAAGCAATTTACAGGAGGCAGAGCTGGTGCAGCACCTCAAACTTATGGCCACCTTTGGATATGGATATTCCCGTCAGGAGGTAGTGGACCTAGCAACAGACTTGGCTATCCAGCTTGGAATAAGGGACAAGCAGAATCCTTTCACATTAAATTGGTTCCGCAGTTTCATTACACGCTGGCCAGAGATTAAGGTTATGAAACCCAGGAGTTTGGAGGTTGCCAGGGCAAAGTGTGCCTCCGCCCAAGTGATTGAGAAATACTTTGAGGAACTTGAACAAGTCATAAGGAAACATGGTTTTGAGGAGAACCCACAACTAATTTATAATGTTGATGAAAAAAGGATTTTCACAGAATCATTCCCCTCCTCCAGTAGTTTGTGGTTCAAAGAACCCTCCTCAAGCAGTCACATCTGGGAAATCCAGTACAACAACTCTCATTGGATGTGGTAGTGCTAGTGGCAGTGCTATTCCACCATTTTTTATATTTCCTGGCAAGAAAATGATGGACGAACTCATGGAAGGAGCAACCCCTGGAGCTACAGGCAGAGTGTCAGAATCTGGTTGGTCCAACTCACAGCTTTTCAGAGAGTACCTGGAGGAGCACTTTCTCAAGTATGTACCATTAAAGGAAGGAAAGAAAGTTTTACTCCTACTGGATGGGCACAAGTCTCATGTATCTGTTGGTTTGGCTAAATGGGCTAAGGAAAAAGATATTATTTTATTCATACTACCAGCACACACGAGTCATCTCCTCCAGCCAATGGATGTAGGATGCTATGGGCCCCTACAATGTATGTACAACTCAGAATGTCAGAAGTTTCTGCGAGAGTCCCATGGTGTCATTACCCGTTACAATGTATGTCAGTTGGTGTGCAAGGTCTACAGCAAGGCATTGTCTGCAGATAATCTTATAGCAGCATTCAAGAAAACAGGTATACATCCAGTCAACAGCAATGCTATATCTCCTGAACTCTTAAAGCCAGCTGAGGTGTTTTCTGAGGTGACTGGGTCTGACGTAGAGAAGACAACAAAAAGAGCCAGAGGAGAAGGATTTATCCAAACCAGATTTCTTTAGAGAGAAAGAAGAAAAGCTGAAAGAGGTTGAAGAGGGGAGAGAAAAAGAAAAGGAATACTATGAGTGCTATTATATCAGGACATTGCATTACAGAGAAGAGTATGATAAATCAGATGGAGGACCATGTTATAGGTCAGCAGCCAAAAAAGCTTACAGGTGCTGTAAAAAGGAGTAGGGTAAGGGACGTTCAAGAACCATCCACATCAGGAAGCAAGAAACAGAAGAAAACAGCCATTGAAGTTGTAGATACTGAGGATACAGAGGAGGAGGTGGAGATCGGTGAGGAAGAGCTCTGCTGTGTCTGTAAACAGTTCACCCCAAAACAAAATTAGGGACAGTGATATTCTCATGCTCACCAAGTGGGCACAGTGTGATGGTATGACAGACGGACAACCATGTAATCACTGGACTCATCTCAAGTTTTGTTGTAGTACCAAAGTTATAAGAAGAAATGACAAGTTTCTACTGTCCTCACTGTGTGTAACTACCTATCAATCTATGAACATCTGTACTTTTTCACACTAACTTTGAAAATTATCACTTTCCAGTTATTCAAATTTCATCATCTTACTTCAATTCTACGCTTTTGCATTATCTGATGTATGTATTATGTTCAATCATCCTGAAGAACCCAAAAATAAAATTTGTTTGGCCTTAATTGAGTGTTTACATCACAGATGGCGCTATCGTCGGAATTACAACACTAATGGCGGCCCACAGTATTAGGGCACCTTTCAAAAGAAATGCATCACTAATACAAGTAATACTTTGATGACATTTTAATAACTATAATGAACTAACTTGTATATAATTGGACTATTTGTTGCATAAGCAGCCAGATGGATTTCTGTAACTTTCACTTTGAAATCTGATTTGGAAAATTAGCCCGTCGAAATTAGGACACTCGAGGATACAGCCTCACTAAAAGAAAAACTGATATTTCTTAAGGATGTTTAAGAAGATCGGAAATACGAAAGGGCATCACGGAAAACCTTATATGCTTAATGATTTTCAATTTATAGACTTATAATAATAAACTAAGTGAAACTGATAGTAGTGAGTTTAAAGGGATCAGAAATAGGAAATAACATCATGGAAAACCTGTTACGATTTATGCGAAAAGTTACTGTAAATTTGGTTAGAGTCATTTCCGAAAACCGTTCATATCCAGTGGACAATTAAAGTAAGTCCTAGAAAGAGAAAGTACTTGATGACGAGGTATTCCACACGTTTGCCCTAAATAATAATTATGGATATGTCTTACATATATATTGATACAGTACAAAAGCTTTTAACCCCTACATTTCTGTTCGGAACACCTCAGTATTTGCCCCTTGTAATATATTACTCAGTCTCCGGCTCCTTAATAGAATTTTCAGTATTAATCACGTCGTGTTATATTCTACAGATGCAAATAACTTATCTCTTTAAATCTAACTTCCTTGTTGCCAGGGGTTGATAAAGCCAGTTAGACTATGCTGGCAACCCCCTTGTTCTCCTGAAGATCTATATAGAATAAATAAAATTTCTCTAGCTCTATATTTAAGTCAATAAAATGAAACTCATGACACCCCCCCCCCCCCCCACTTCCCAATCCCGGTTTTCAAAAATTCTTGAATTAAATCCTTCGGCATGAATTAAGAGTTGACATATTGAAGTTTTCATAATAATTACAAATCCCACAGTGACGACGTGTTTATGACGCCCTTCTCGTGTTGACGTCTAATTAATCAGTTGATTATTGTCATACGTCACTGCACGATTATTGTATTTATATGCTGACGGCATCTGTCAGATACATACACAGAAAATTATACATTGCAACCGACCCACCCAAAGCTTTGAGGGATCTTTAAGGGATCTAGCTGTGAGGGATCTAACGTGCCACGCCTACTGTGACACGGCATCTCCGTTTTCACGGTCTGCTCTGGAAGACAAAGGACATCAGGGAAAGGGGGGGGGGGGGTAAGGGGTTGTCATAAACAGAGTACCTCCACTAAACTACACCTGTTCTTATTATTTATGTATCTATGATAATAATCGTATAATACAGTACAGCTGCTCTAGCTGACGTCAGACGACCTGATAAATCTCGTTACATGTAAAAGTCGAGGAAAAAGTACATGTGAAAATATTACATGTATGTCAAATATCTTCCATGACGGGGAGTTATGTAACAAGATAATGATTAACCCCCCCCCCCCCCCCCCAACCATCCCCCGAGAAAGAATAAAATAAAATCTCCTTCCCTTAATAAGTCAACCCCCGGCATAAAATAAAAATTTCTAAAAAGCACCCAAAAAAAAAAAAAAAAAATCCAAAACCTCTACTCGTATATCAATAGAGTTTTGAATTGACGTGATACATGCTTGTTGTTGCTTATGTCTTTGAAATCATTTAAAGGTTTATCAGCTGGTGCAGGCTTATCAGCTGGAGGAAGGTTTATCAGCTGGTGCAGGCTTATCAGCTGGAGTAAGGTTTATTAGCTGGTGCAGGCTTATCAGCTGGAGGAAGGTTTATCAGCTGGGGAAGGTTGATCAGCTAAAGGGGAGGTCGGTCTTGTAGAAAAAAAGGTTTATAAGCTGGGTAAATTTGATAAACTCGGGAAAGGTTGATCAACTAATGGGGATGCTCATCAGGTATGGGTCGGTTTTTCAGCTGGAGGAAGGTTGACCATCGTCGCAAGCCCCGGGTCAGTTTCCAAGTTCGTTTAATCTTAGGAATGATCGCCGAAACAGGACGCAATGATGCAGGTTGATAATCTGGGGAGAGGTAGGGGAAGGTTGATCAGTTGGAGGATGGTTGATCAGTTTGGGAAGTTGTATCAGCTGGAGGAAGGTTGATCAGCTGAATGGGAGGTTGATCACCTATAAGAGAAATTTGATTAACTACTTGGAATTGTTGATCGCCTAAGGAGACGGTTGTTCAGCTATTGAGAAGGCTGATCAGCTACTAGAGAGGTGGACTAGCTTGAGAAAGGTTGATCAGCTACTAGAGAGGTGGACTAGCTTGAGAAAGGTTGATCAGCCAGAGCCACGAAAAAGTTGATCAGCCAGAGAAAGGTTGAACAACCCGAGAAAAGTTGATCAGCCAGGGAAAGGTTGATCAGCCTGAGAAAGGTTGAACAAACAGATAATGGTAGATTAGCCTGAGAAAGGTTGATAAGCTAGAGAAAGGCTTATCAGCCTGTGAACGGTTGATCAGCCAGGGAAAGGTTGATCAGTCTGAGAAAGGTTTATCAGCCTGTGAAAGGTTGATCAGCCAGGAAAGGTTGATCAGCCAGGAAAGGTTGATCATTCAGGGAAAGGTTGATAAACCAGGGAAAGGTTAACTAGCTTTATGGAAGGTTAACCAGCTTTATGGAAGGTTAATCAGCTGGGCAAGATCTCTTATATGACACTGAACTAGCACTTATGTGGAAATACATAATTATTATGTATAATCTGGTTTATTGTTTTTGGGAGGAAGATTCGTCCAGTGTTTGTGACATCACATCTGACGACTTAGGTTCGATTCTGGCCGTGGATTATGCTTTCTCTAGGGCGGGTGATCATCTTTAACCTGTCAATCTGACGTTTTAGGTGAGAGGTATAATCTAGGACCCGTGTCACTGTATACGATGGCATGTGAAAGACCCTTTACTGTATCTGGTGCATAGGACAAGAGGTGTCGCCATTTCAGCAAATCATTTCGTAAAACAATAACAAAATTGAACACTCAAATTTCAGAAGAGAAGAGCACTGCTAAAATTAAACAGGGAAAACTCAGGGTCTAGCGCCATAAACTGAGGATAAACTTAAGTCAAATATTTCATTTTAATTTATTCCATTATCAAACGTTCAAAAAAATTCTCATGCAGAATGGTTTAATTCTATTTATCAATAGAATAAAACTAAATAAAATCCAAATCCCAGTTATTAATTCATTGATGAACAGAAAAATATGGAATTATGAAATAAGTATATTCTCCGTTTATGGCGCCGGACCCAGATCTCCGAAGAAAAACACACCGGTCAAACTAAACACGGAACATTAAGATTGATTTATTGATTTTTGTTGATTTTTCTTTTACGTCACACCACGAATATTTCACGTATATTGTGACGGCATTTGCCTGATGCGGGGCATACAAATTTTGACCTTTGCAACGGACCCACCCGAAGCAGTGTGGGATCTTTAACGAGCCATGCATACGACACATGGCCGCGGTTTTTACTGTCTCATCGGAAAGACATGGCACCGGCATGACCAGAGCGGGACTCGAACCCCGGCCTCCCGATCAGGAGTCTGACGCGATACTACTAGGCCACGCCGGCTTCGGAGCATTAAGACTTCCAGACAGAAACACACAGGTATAAGTACACAGTATACACACAGGTATAACTACACAGTATACACACAGGTATAACTACACAGTACACACACAGGTATAACTACACAGTACACACACAGGTATAACTACACAATATACACACAGGTACACACATGTATAACTACACAGTATACACACAGGTATAACTACACAGTATACACACAGGTATAACTACACAGTATACACACAGGTTTAACTACACAGTATACACACAGGTATAAGTACACAGTATACACACAGGTATAACTACACAGTACACACACAGGTATAACTACACAGTATACACACAGGTATAAGTACACAGTATACATACAGGCTTTCAAAGAGAAGCACAGTGGTCAAATTAAACTGGGAACACGCAATATCACAAATGTTCAGCCTCCTGGCCTTTATGAAGTGACCAAATCGACTATGTTAAATGCATCATTATGCTATGTGTGTTTCGGCTTAGATAAACATGCCTGTCAATTAACGATAGATTTACGTCATTAAATATACAATGTCAAGTAAGCGAGCAAATATTCGTGATTTCGAGATTTGTTTTTGTATTGTTTTACATTATGCCATGAGTTCGCTTATATAGACATACAGATACACACTAGTGATTGCTGGTATTTGTTTTACATCATGCCATGAGTTCGCTTATATAGACATACAGATACATAGCAGTGATAGCTGGTATTTGTTTTACATCATGCCATGAATTCGCTTATATAGACATACAGATACACATCAGTGATGCTGGTATTTGTTTTACATCATGGCATGAGTTCGCTTATATAGACATACAGATACACACCAGTGATTGCTGGTATTTGTTTTACATCATGCCATGAGTTCGCTTATATAAACATACAGATACACACCAGTGATGCTGGTTCTTGTTTTACATTATGCCATGAGTTCGCTTATATAGACATACAGCTACACACCAGTGATAGCTGGTATTTGTTTTACATCATGCCATGAGTTCACTTATATAGACACACAGATACATAGCAGTGAAAGCTGGTATTTGTTTTACATCATGCCATGAATTCGCTTATATAGACATACAGATACCCAGTAATTGCTGGTATTTGTTTTACATTATGCCATGAGTTCGCTTATATAGACATACAGATACACACTAGTGATTGCTGGTATTCGTTTTACATCATGCCGTGAGTTCGCTTATATAAACATACAGCTACACACCAGTGATGCTGGTATTTGTTTTACATCATGCCATGAGTTCGCTTATATAGACATACAGACACACACCAGTGATTGCTGGTATTTGTTTTACATTATGCCATGAGTTCGCTTATATAGACATACAGATACAAAGCAGTGATAGCTGGTATTTGTTTTACATCATGCCATGAATTCGCTTATATAGACATACAGATACCCAGTAATTGCTGGTATTTGTTTTACATTATGCCATGAGTTCGCTTATATAGACATACAGATACACACTAGTGATTGCTGGTATTTGTTTTACATCATGCCGTGAGTTCGCTTATATAAACATACAGCTACACACCAGTGATGCTGGTATTTGTTTTACATCATGCCATGAGTTCGCTTATATAGACATACAGACACACACCAGTGATTGCTGGTATTTGTTTTACATTATGCCATGAGTTCGCTTATATAGACATACAGATACACAGCAGTGATTACTGGTATTTGTTTTACATCATGCCATAAGTTCGCTTATATAGACATACAGCTACACACCAGTGATTGCTGGTATTTGTTTTACATCATGCCATGAGTTCGCCTATATAGACATACAGATACACACCAGTGATTGCTGGTATTTGTTTTACATCATGCCATGAGTTCGCTTATATAGACATAGAGATACACACCAGTGATTGCTGGTATTTGTTTTACATCATGCCATAAGTTCGCTTATATAGACATACAGTTACACACCAGTGATGCTGGTATTTAAATTTCTCACAATATATTACTGTTCGTGTTAAACACGTGTGTGCTGTAAATAAGTAAAAGACTTAAAATTAATACATTAGGAGGGCGAGAAAACTGTTTGTGAAAGAGAGAAAGAGGAAGGGGAAAAGGGGGTGTCGTTTACTTTTCGGTTAAATGTATCACAGAGGGAATTCAGAATTGGCCGAAATGACCATTTTGACCTAAATATTCCAAGCAGAGAAGTCAGACTCAACTGGAACACACCAAAGAAAGTTGTAGATCCACCTAATATAAATAACTCAATGGTAGGCTTTATATCATTACAGAAATGTTTAGTCATGCGTATATCTTAAAATCAATAATTACCACCTCCCTTTCTTAGACATTTTCCCTTCCACCTTGTTTCTGGATATAAAATAGTTTTCAAACAACTCTTTGGAATTTATTCTTTAGAATAGTGAATGCCATGCATCGATACTGTTCAAATGGCGGCACCATGGAGTTCACCTAAACGTTTTCGTCTGTGTAATACAGATACGAGGTCAGTAGCCAGGAAGGGATTCTTTTCACGCCGTGAGACCGAGTCCGACTCGAAATTTAGTGACCCATAACTTTACATTGTAAAGCAAAGTGGCCAAATACATACATACATTAAATATTGAAGTTTAAGCTCACCTTGAAATCGTCCCTAATAGAGTTTCTCTTTCCTCTATGGTTGTAAACCTGAAACAGGAAGCTTAAAACATCTAAATATAGTTGAAATGTAGAGATATCACGCACGGTATCAGCACGCGAGGATACCGTTTTATCTGAGGATTGAGGTGTTATGTAATACAGACGGGTCCATGGATATGGCTTCCTCTCTCTCTCTCCCAAACACACATATCTCCTCTCGTTTTCCTCCTTCCACGTCCTGTCGCCATACCACTTTCCTCCCCACCTCTCGTCCCTTTACAAGCACCCTCACCTACCCTTAACAACACCCACTTACTGCTTTACATATCTATCTTTCCTCCCCCTAACTTCTAAGCTTCTATCATGCACACTTTAACGTAAAGAAGGCAGACAGGGGGATGGGGTTTAGCCCCCCCCCCCCCCCCGCCTCCGCTTTCAATTCGATTACAGTCAGTAAAGTAATATACATCTTCTATATTTATTTGTAGATTTGATTTACATGCAATCAGGCAGTAGACTGATGGTTGTACATCCTTTTTAAACTATTGGACCTCAACTTACCGCATCTGCCCCGCAAACAGTTAAGTATACTGTTTAATGATAGGAACTCAGTTTTAACAACTGCAGGGGTAGAGCCAGGCTTACATTCTGTTAAGAGGAAAAGAGATGGAGATAAAAGAGCAAACAAACGAGAGAGAGGTCATTTTGTTTTCATTCGGTTTGTTGGTGAGCTTTACCTCGTTTTTAAGATATCGTACGCGGATCCAAAGGGGTAGACCGGGGGTCTGAATCTACCCTGAGATTAGGCGAAAATTACTCTAGTTATTTTTCAATGTAAAATAATTAATTTTATACACAAAAACACGGATGGAACCCCTCTCGGAACAATCAGTGGGGTGTCCCCCCTTTGTACAAAATTTCTAGATCCGCTTCTGGATATCATGGAAGCGCCTGCACTACAGCGGTTAACCACTCGACTAACTCTGCCTCTTAAGAGAATATGATACACCACAAACTTCCTACTATATGATGAGCCGAGTTTGGTATAAAAGGGGGAAGTCCTTAATATCCTTTTCCTTTCTTCATTGTATTGTAATGGTTTGCCATAGGAACAATAATGTTAAGGAAATCTGAGGCTGATCTCTCTTACACTGCACTTTATATCTTGTCTTCCTATCATGTTTCCTTACATTGCACACTTGGTTTGTGATTGGGTGTAAGTATGTTGAAAATATATATTATGTCTTATAAACTTATAGTGTCTAGAAAGCCAGTGTGGTCCAGTTGAAGAGGTGCTCTGCGCGTGAACGGGAGGTCCTTGGTTCGACTCCCACCATGGGTACACTGGTGTTCTGTCGTTCAGATGAGACAGTAAAAACCAAGCATCCATGTCATGGTAGGCGTGGCACGTAAAAGATCTCTCACTGTTTCAGGTGGGTCCGTTGCAAAAGTATAAATTTGTACGCAGTGCATCAGACAGATGCCGTCACCATATACGTGAAATAATAGTGGAGTGACGTAATCATAATCAGTGATTCAGTATATTTCTAGGCATAATATACTGTACAACCCAGTCTCGGAATCTCAAAATCGGAAAGTAGGTAATCGTCTCTGTAAGTTAATTCTATTCATGAATGATAGGCTATGAATTTAAAGTACAACTCTCCCTCCCTCTTTCTCTTTTCCCCTTCTCCTGTAGGTTTCGTCTTTCTCAGATGAAGTAGTAAAGATCCAAGGTTCCGTGTCACAGTGGACATTCGTATAATAAAAGCATCCTCACAGTTTCGGATGGGACCGTTGTAAAGGCCAAAATTTATTCAGCAACATACCAGCCAGGTGCCGCCATCGGACGAAGATGATACTGAAATGGCGTCATACATAGGTTGTGGATCAATATAGTAAAAGATTCTATAGTGTAAATCCATTAATTATTCAATTGTACTGAGAGTTCACTACCAGTATCTGGTGACATTTTGTAAGTGAATGCAGCCGATGGTTCATGCAGTCCTCTCGCTAATGTTTAATAAATTTTAAATCGAAATCAGCGGTACGTATATCTCATTTGGGGGGGGGGAGAGAGTTATGTAATTCTGTACGTGTACATGTTTCTATTACTCCACACAGGAATTGGGGAAATTAAACGAAAGAAATGATGTCATACCGGTAAGAGGCAAGATACCATGTAGATTGACATAAATTTTCTTTTTGAGCTTATACAACAGCCCATCTTATCTGATTGAAACCACGTTTTTATTCCGCTTCTTTATTTGTCCCATTGCGTATAAAAATCTGGCGAAACCCAGAAAGGGGTCAGGCTCTGATGACCAACGACACCGTTATTTCCCATATAGTTAATCAATGACTCGGATAGGCACGTGCAAGTGACGCATTATGTAACAAACTCTGTTCAAAAACTACCATGTGAAACATGCTAACGCTGGGGATGGAATTTGTAAGCGATTCACTGACTGGCTGAAAATCAGAGTTCACCGGATCGTGACCCTTACGTAGTTTCACAAGATCTTTGTACGCAGTGAGACAAATAAAGAAGTGGAATAGGGATATGGTTTTAATCAGATTGCCGCCCACCCCTCCCCAATCTTTTATGCCCCCGGATCGATAGATCGTAGACATACTGGTTTTGTCTTGTCTGTTGTCAACTTTAACCTTGGCTATAATTTTTTAACCTTGAATGATAGAGACTCCATATCTGACATGCATACTCAACTAATAAGCCCTTTCAAATGACACCGAGGTCGATAACCTTTTGACCTTGACATGGACCTTCACGCTGAAAGTAACTTTTTTGACTTGGGGCTATAACGTTTGTACTGTGAGGGATATAGACGTCATATTTGACATGCGTACTCAACTAATGAAGTCCTTTCAAGTAACACCAAAGTCGATAACCTTTTGACCTTGACAATGACTTTCACGCCAAAAATAACGTTTTGGTCTTTGGTGCCTCCGGGGGCATTAGTGTTTCACAAACACAGCTTGTTTTCTCTGAATATGGATCCTACATACCATGTGTTAATCATCTAGCGTCTGTATTTTTACGTACCCGTAGCTTTTCACTTTTCTTTTCAACATTCGACTTCCTAATCAAGGCACCGGTCACTTGATTTTCTGAGAGGGGTTGGGATTTTTATATGATACAGATATTTTTTTTTCTCATGCAAATTCCGAGCTAACTTTCTTTTCATATGAAGATAAAATTTGTCTTATTTGAAAACATGATTTTGCATTGTGGAAAAAATGAAGAAGAGATTAACTCCCTTAGGCAGGAATCTGGGGGCTGCAAAATCCTGCAATTCAAGCAATTTCTAACTCTTACTTTTAAAACAGTAACTAGACTGAAGTTCAGGTTAATAAATATCATAAATGTTTCTTTTAAGCCCAGTGTTTATGACCATGTCAATGTGGACTATGCGGCTGGAATGTGTGTGTGTGTGTGTGTGTGGGGGGGGGGGGGGGGGGGGGGGGGGGGGGGGTAACCAAGACGAGTATTATTATCTTATATAAACCACTTACCAAAACCTGTAATTTAAGGCGTTTACTTACTACTGGTTGATTAGTGCTATCATCGCTTTCAACATTGACCAAAATTCAAATCTTCCGCCGTGGATCATGTACGGCATAAATATTATAAAAACACCTTATCGTACATTTGGAAATGTCAATTGATGTAAATTGAGAAAGTGGGGCGTGGGGCTTTCGCATATATTGTAGGTATATCATAAACATTGATAGGCCTCGATGTAATAAAAAAAAGAAAGAAAGAAAAACACCCCAAAGGATTTTACACCGATGATAAAATTCGGATTATATTCACTGCGGAGAGTGCACGTGCACGTTACGTCGTTGACTTAGTCTGACAGATTTATGTAACCGTAGTATCTTCGGGATTGTCGCTGATTTACATTACATCAATTGAATATTTGTTGGATTTTTTTTTTAGATTTTCGGGGGGGGGGGGGGGGGTGTGGGTTACTTACAATTTTGGAATATTTGGCGCGCCATTATTAATAATTGGTTGTCTAGATGGCATTTGTCAATCATAACGTGTAGTAAGTCCTACTAAACTCCCAGATCACAGAATGCTGGGCTAAGATGGACCAACATATCCAATTATTTTCCACATTGTGTTTTTGGCAATACGATATACCTTATTAGGGCGTATATAAATAAAACCTTGAGAATGAAAAGATTGCCAACCAGCACGACTACACCAATATCAAACATTTAAGTAATAAAGGGTTGGTTACCCTATCAAACAGCCACTTGCTTATAGATCGGTAATGGTTTGTTTTTAGGAATAAATAGTTGCTGGTATGGCTAGCAATTATGGTTGCCGGTATGGCTAGTAATTGAGTACATTTCAATACTATATTCAGGCTAATCGGCCAGAGAAACTTGATATCGCCGTATGTGCTGAATGGGTCTAAATGAAGGCAAAAGATAATGCTTGTAGCTAAAATACCAACGGAAGAATACGTCTCTGGTCGATCCTCAAGTTTTTTGTGTTTACCAACAGTTACATGACTTTACAATACATATTTTTAAATGTTAATCTGATTTAAATATTCTTTGCATTTTTATCAAACACCCCATTCCTGCCCACATTTTTGTGCTTGGTTCTTGTATTATATCATTGTACATGTAACACTCCTGAGAGCTATACTTGTAACCAGAGTGTTTAAGAAACACATACGCCACCTGCGGTAGCTTTGAGTACAATTTGACTCAGGACTACTAAACACTGCGATTCCATCCATCCAGACAAACATGTGCGCGGCAAAGTGACACCGATATGCCGCCTTGTTTTAAGTGAATGCGACAGAAAATATCACAAGCATGGTATAAGATTCAGGGATATCAGATTAATTTTATTAACATGTACACTTACTTTAGATTTGGAATTTTACACAAGAACATGCATTTCAACATAAAAATTGAAAAGGAATAGCTAAACAACCAAGCCTGTATATTTTTCACATTATCATAGGTGAGAACCAAACTAACTCTGCTGCAAGATGTAGCCATGTACCAACTGTTAAAACTTTTTCTGATCTGTAATGTGTTACTTAGCAATATAAACAGTACAGTAACTGCGAACACTTCATTGCTTTAGTACTGTCACTCGTTTTGAAAAAGTCTCAAACAGATCATCTACGTTTACATTTGTACTTCCGTCTATGTCCTCCTCCTTGTCGGATTCACGATCTTTGGACAAGGCACTAGAAATAGTTGAACTTGGTTTACGTAGGTGTCACATGCATAAGCGGAAAACGATTCACGTGGTACAATTTCATGACAAGGGAAGTAAAGAATTAGAGAATCGTGATCTATTTAACTTTTCTCATCATCACACTCTCTGATTGAACTTTGCACTTACTTATGTTAAAGCTAAAACAAACATTTGGAAAGGATGGTAGCGTCTGTTCCTGGTATCGACTGGTTGATGCACTTTGCTCAATCTTGTTCTCTTACTCAGTTCACCCAAGAACGCGCGAAGTTTCTTCACCCAACTGGTATAATGCCATATCATCTTACATATAGCTGCCTGCTGGCCTCTGGCATAGTCTGAAAGTGAACGTATTGTAATGGCAACTTAGAATAATATGTATGCATGAAAATACTAAGGTGTCTAGCGGTAGTCAATAAGGAAAATCCATTATACTGGACAATATAAAGATAGAGGCCAGCACGGTCCCTAGGAAGAACAAAAATGGGCTTAAGTGTCATGTAGCAGTAAGCATCCCCTGCTGACCGATGACACCCGCCGTGATGACAGGACATTATTTGAGCTAATATAACGCGTAGTCCTATAATACACGATACATATTCTATCCCGGATGCTTGAAAGCATGAGGGTGTGAAATTATTTAACTTGTCAGAATAAGTAATTTCATGTACTTTGTTTTAAATATGCCTTATGTAATAAATACAAAATGTTCCCTGGTAATTACTGGTGCTGTTAGAACAGGTAAAGCTCAAACAATTCCACGGGACACTTACAGAATCTATATATACCTTTTATTTACCACATATTTACTCTTCACTATCACAACTCACGAAATGAGCCATATATAATTTACTGTATAATATAATCATTCATATAGTGGTAACGTAGGTACCTTGGTTTACATAATATATTTTGGTGATTAAAAAAAAAACAATGTTCAGTGATCATTATGGTTTCTTACCTTACAATTTGGCACAGCCCCATATGAAGCTTTGTTTCCAAACCTATTGTTCTCGTCAACTTATTTATTGCTTTTTCATTACACCTCCCTCTTTCATCAGTTCGGACAAAACCTTGTTTCCTTGGGCATCGTACACTAGTTCTTCTTTACACGTCTGTATCAAAATGGAATGGGAAGGATCATAGCTCAAGTGAAGGTTGCTGTACAGGGTTGAGCAGATCGATCACGGCTATGGTCAATTGATGTGTCACCGTCTCACATAACTCTTCATTTCAGCCTAAACATCTTTCAAGATTGCGTTGCAATCACTGAAAGATGCATCTGTTAATTTATCTACATTCGGATTGAAAATAATCAGAATGACACCGCCCTCATCTAATACACTATGGATCTTTTGAAAAACTTAAATAAGCCCTGCCAGATGATGTGGACGTAGTGCAGCTTTACGGGACAAATTTTGATGGTCTTTTCATCAATCAGGGTCTTCTAGATAGTATGGAAGGGCATCCCTCCAAAAAGGTCTTTGGATGTCAAAGTATTTATGTTCATGTGTCGATATTATATATTATATATCTATACTATAACATTTTATGCTACATTACGTGTGAATAGCTTTTTACACATTAGTTGCCCATGATCCATGGGCATGTTACGACTTTATATAATTTGTAAAATGGCTTGTGATAATTTCAACATTCATTCTAATGTAACATAATTTCAAATTGTAAGCAGCACAATGTGCACAATTTCAAATGGCTATACTTGTTCATAGACAACATTTATATACATATATACACAAATACATTTTTACCTAATTGAATGAACCTCTATAATCTATTCAATTTTTTATTATAGGTACATGTATATTATATACATTGCTACATATTTCTTTGAAATATTTGTAAATTTATGTTTAATAGGGATTTGGATTTTTGTCTTTTTTTGTACGGAAGCGTAATGCTGCGAGAGTAAGAAGTAAAGTTTAACATGCTATGTCGTACGCACGAGATAATAAGTCGTACGTGTGACATACTAATTCGTACGTATGACATACTAAGTCATACGTCCACGAGATAATAAGTCGTACGTGTGACATACTAATTCGTACGTATGACATACGAAGTCATACGTCCACGAGATTATAAGTCGTACGTGTGACATACTAATTCGTACGTATGACATACTAAGTCTACGTCCAAGATACCAAGTCGAACATACGACATATTAAATCGTTATAATGGCATAACAAGTCGTTCGTACGATATACTAAAGCTGTCAGAACCTGATATGCACATGCTTTATATGTTTAAAAGAAGGAAGATCATAACTAATTATAAATGAGGTAAGTTATGTACTTTTTGTTGAAGCAATATAGATTCTATATACTCAAACTTTGCCTATAATGAGTAATATTTGCCAATTGCATACATGTGCCTATACTTTTTCTTTTCTAAATCCATGTAATGGAGAGCTCGTTGTATATGTACATAGTGTAAAATAAAACAACTTTCCTTCTAGCGCTAGCTAGTCGTTGGACCCTTTAACGCAGTCGGTAGAGCGTTGGCGTTTACATTCAAGGGTCCTGAATTCGAAACTCAATTCACCCTGTTATACACATTAATAGTTAAATAGGATAGATTTATAAGATAGAGAGATATAGACTGTATAAATGGATTCATCACATGTTACAAGGTCTATAGAATATCCCGGCCTATTATGAAGATATAAATCCCTGCACTGTAAAACTCATTGACTACTACATACGTCTATGACCTCATAACATTCCGTTTGTAAACATACACATACATTCGTCTGCCTCAAATCTAATGTAAAAAATAGATACTGAAATATGTAATGAAATATGTAAAACATGATGTAATAAAGGGGTTACTGACTGAAGATCAGGAAGCATGTCCACCCGATGTCTTTGAGTGCAGGCGGATCTCACAGGGTTGGTCCGCTTAACTGCATCAAAACCTCGGGTTGGCATACTTCCCTGTATTCTGTCAATTTCGTTTAAATGTGGACTGTATATATGGTTATGTCCCTGGAAAAGGGCTCTGAGATCCTTCAGTTTTCTACTTAATTACTTATGTAACGGGATGACCATCAGCGCTGACTGTTTATCGAATGATTTGCAACATCTTAAAGACCACGAGACTGAGTGTATTTTCTTTGAACTTCGACATATGGATTTGTTATGTGCAAGAAAGATTTTGGCCATAAAAGTGTCTAACCTTAAGAAGATGACGGCCTTGTAAATCACGGAAAAGAAATCAAATTATAAAAACTAGTGATGCCGTCATCAGTGATTCAATACCAATTTCAATATGGCTGTGAATTAGTGATATACGTCATTCATCAGTGTGAAAAGCTAAAGTGCAATCGGGGACACATGTCTTGAATGTGGGGGTATTCTTATGCCCTGGAATATCCAATGAACGTTAAGTTTTTCATAGTTGAACTTGTGTTTTATTCATTATTTTAACTCATAATTCTAGTCATATAAATTCTAATAATTTATGACTTATAGTTGTGATTTGTTAGAGAAAAGGTGAACCATATATCGTGGAAGAATTTAAATTATTGCAAAATAATCTACTATATGAACTTAGAAAATTATGCAGTGATACTAAAAACACACTGAACAAAATGCAAAGACAACTCACAAAAGATATTACATATCTTAGATCTGAAATCAAAACTCTCAAAAACGAAGATTGTCTAAATTTGATGAAAGTGATAGGGTTAGTGAGATCGACAGCAATCAAATTACAGCAACAAATATCAATTTTCATCTACATCAAAGTAACATGTTAGGTTAACACTCAACACGTCAAATGGATTTTATACATAGTTATACCCAACAAGGTAGTACACTGTGATAGCAGATTCAAGAGAGACAACTCCCGCAACCTCAAATACACAAATTGATTGATTTTTGTTTTACGTCACACCACGAATATTTCACGTATATGGTGACCTTTTGACCTTTGCAACGGACCCACCCGAAGCAGTGAGGGATCGTGCCATGCATACCACGACACGGGGCCTCGGGTTTTACTGTCTCATCCGAAAGACATGACACCGGCATGACCAGAGCGGGACAAGAACCCCGGCCTACCGATCTGGAGTCCGACGCGATACCACTAGGCCACGCCGGCTTAATTAACGCTAGAAGTTGAATAATAAAAGGCGGAAAATTTGGACTGTAGCGAGGACCTACATGATTATTTAGCTCAATTTCAGATAATTTCTGAATTGAATAATTGAGATTATACTATACTGCAAGATCTCTGCAACTAGCTGGAAGTACTCATTACCGGCTAGAGCAATGTTAGTGAATTAAATGAGACAGAGAGACGCGATTACAATAGCATCATAAGAGCTCTGCTTACGAGATTTGGTTTTGTTGTACCAGCTCAAATTAATCGTGAAACGTCTCCAAACCAGAGTAAGTGGTGAAGAGTAAACTATTTCAGAATTGGCACAAGTCATGAGAAAATTGACCCTTGTGCAAATGACGAGTAAGACGAATATTAGCTCCTTATCACTTTATCGATGCATTTCCGGACGCAGAAATGAGATTGAGAATAAGTGAAACTCATCCTAAGAATATGGGGGACTGTGAGACACAGGCAATTAGGTTAGAAACGCATAAATTGGCAGACAAACACAGAGGACGCATCGTGAGAAATCTTGACTGTGAGGCAAGTAACGCATGTGAGAATGTTACACTCATTCAACAGATAACAACCCAACCAAAATGATTTGTGATACAATCAAAGAAGGTTTCTTTGATTGTATCACAAATCAAAGAAAGTAGGTCACATGGTCGTAGGTCACATGGTCGTCGCCGTAATCGTAACATCAGAAAACGTAATCGTTTAAATAGGTCATTAAACGATCTTCTATTTATCGCAAAAAATAATGGCCGTCATGAACTGTTGCATGCACTATCCTCTATTCCAGTAAATAAATTGAAATCTATCCTGGACGAAGCTGATCTTCGAAGTTTACGCAATTCTGATTGATATAAACTCAATTTAATTATTTTATTTTCATATAATAAACTCTTTCCTCGTATTCCGTCTCTTCCACCCAAGCAGCAATTTCTCAAAATTAAATTTATTAATAAAGGCTTCGATCTACTTAACATTTCTAATATTTTCCGTGATCACAGAGTCACATCTAAAATCCCCCAATATTTTGAGAATTTAGAACCTCCACTTATTTGTTACCAGTACAAAAAGCCTATAAGAAATCTAATTCTAAATTATAATAAAGTTACATCTAACCCTGATGTTTCAGACTCTATTCCTTCGTCGTGTTCTTGTGATAAATCTAAATATGTTTATAAACCGGCAGGTCATGTTATTACTGGTGACCTAAACTGTATTTCGGACAAGAAATTGCGCACCCTTTTTGGAAAAGGACCTAAATATAGGTTACCGTCCAGGATAGATTTCAATAAATGCCGTGACGTTATAGAAGATGCTTTAACTACATATTGTAAAAGTTGGTGTAAAAAAGAACAGGTAAAGGTTCATGCTCTTAATGATTGGAAATACGAGATTTTAAGAATTGTCGATATCCGTATTAAGAACTTTACGGAAAATCCGCATTTATTTCAACAGCCTAATACATTGACGGCAAATTCTATTAAAAAGAAGATAGCTGACTTACATGCTAAATATGTCTTTGTTCCTGCTGATAAAGCAGGTAATAACATAATAGTTGTTTGAAAACTATATTATATTGAAGTACTTAAAAACGAATTAAACTCCACTCATACCTATGTGGAAAGCCCTACCTCAAAAGACAGCACCTTGCACGATCACCTCATGACCATGTCCGACTTCAAAATTAAAACTGATAAATCTGATCTACCAACCATATATTGGCTCTCAAAACTACATAAAAGTCCATATAAATCACGTTTCATATCTAATTCTAGCTACTGCTCTACTACGGTACTATCGAAGCATATTACGTCTGCTCTAACTGCTATAAAAGATCATATTATCAAATATTGTGATGTCCCATTTCATAATAGTAACATCAATTACTTTTGGTCGATTAAAAATTCTCATGAAGTTATAGACAAACTTCTTTCACTAAATTTCAAAGCGACTCAAATTTCTACATTTGATTTTTCTACACTTTATACATCTCTGCCTCATGATTTGATTAAAAGCAAGTTGCTGTCTCTTATACAATGGTGTTTTCACAGAGAATCTAAAACGTACATATGTACTTCCAATAACTCCGGATTCTTTTCCAACAAACAATATACTTCATATAAATACTGGACTTGCAAGGAATTATGTAAAGCACTAGATTTTCTCATGAATAATATTTTTGTGCAATTTGATGGCAAGATATATCAACAAATAGTTGGGATTCCTATGGGTACTAACTGCGCGCCTCTGATAGCAGATTTATTTCTTTATTGTTATGAGAGGGATTTTATGGTTTCTCTTCAAAAATCAAAACGTTTTGACCTCATTGACAAATTCAATAATACTTGTAGATATCTGGATGATATTTTGGTTATCGACAACCCTGAATTCGAACAATTTATATCAGAAATTTATCCACCAGAGCTCACATTGAATAAAGCTAATACTTGAGATAAATCTACACCTTTCTTAGATTTAAACATCAAAATTATCAACAACCTAATATATACTAATATTTATGATAAACGTGAGGATTTTGGATTTCCTATTGTAAATTTCCCTTACTTGGATGGCGATGTCCCTCGACTCCCATCATATGGTATCTATATATCTCAATTAGTTAGATTTGTCAGAGGCTGCACCGATGTTTTGGACTTTCATAAACGAAATTTACAAATTACTACTAAACTTTTAACTCAGGGTTACAGATATCACAAGCTAAGAAAAACATTCGGCAAATTCTTCAGATCTTATTCAGAACTTCTATCTAAATTTGGAAATATTTCCTTTCAACAGTATGTATCCAATGGAATTTCCCATCCTTATTTTTACGGTGATCTCGTATATAAACTAAGGAAAGTAAAAGGCTCCGATAACGTTATTTTATCATGTAATAAAATAATCAAACGTCTTATAAATAGACAATATGATATTGAGATCATCAAAAAGACTATAGGTCTTGTATTTGGCCCCTCTACAGCCTTATGCAGACTTTTACTTGAACGTTGCACGCTGACTAACAGGGCGGTGGGGACTATATGACGGGCCTTGTCCAAACCTCTTTCAGAGGAGACATGGTCCTGAACCTCGTCCCCTCTGACTGTTAGTCGGGACTCCTACAGATCTAGGGTCTTAGCTCGCTTTCAGACTGGCAGAGCACGGTTTATCATGTTGATGTCGCATATATTTTTATACCATTATGTATTTTACAATACCTTACGTGTTTATATTTTTATGACCTCTCAATATGCGATACCTGTTGACCCTTGTTCTTTACATGGAGGATTATTTATAAATTTTTAAATGTAAGTCCTTTGATTGTTCTGCTGTTACGGTGAGTGGGAAGGTGGGCCCGTAAACCGGTTAACCACACCATTTGTTTGGCTTTTGTCAAATTAAATGACCGTCCTAAGTCGGTATCGTAATTGCACTACAATCAAATATTTTTGTAATGTGATATATGTTCTAGTATATTATTTATATTCATGTACTGTATAGCTCTATGGTGACTTCTGCCACATAACTGAGCCAGTAACTCCTCTTTTTTCTTTCTGTAGCATGAAAGTTGGCTTTCCTTCAAGCGACATTAAGGGCATCTAAAAAGTTTGAAAAGTCAAAGTAACAACAACAACAACTATTCAAAAACAATGCATGAACAAAACAACAACACTCAGGGAAACGTGAGACTGTCCACATCAGGGGCCAGAGGAAGACAGAATTAAAGCGGCCCAACTCTACACTTTTTGTTAATGGCACTTGGACTACAAATATTTTTTTTAGAGTTGATGTGTAGAAAAATTCTGTGGCAAAGTTAGCCGACACCGGGGCAAGTGTTACATTGAAAAGCGAGAGAATCATGGAAACACCACAACCTACCCTTATAATAGTCAATACTGACTTGATCACAGCTACAGGAGAATCTTCAAAACTGAAGAGCACACAATTCTTGCTATGAAATTGGTGAGCAAACCTATTCACACAACGTTTTTTGTAGCAGACCTTACGAATGAAGGCATTCTGGGCCTTTATTTGTCTTTATACAACTGCTATGTTGATCTAGGACCAACACTCTAGCTTTCGGGGCAGATGATGAAAAGTCCACGTTCTAGATCTCCTGATAGCTTGAAGGTGAGACGTTGCAAAATAGCAATAGCAGAGAATGCAGAGATACCTGCTTACTCTGAGATGGAAATTTTAGGTAAAATACGCAGCTCAGTTAAGGCCGATTTCGTATATTTTCCTAATAAGATTGAATATTATTTTTCCTGTCCCATATTGTCTTATTTTAGCTATTATCTTTACATGACTTATTATTTTTTAATTGAACACATGTTCCGAATTGCGTTCCATAAATATTTGTAATTGTCACGTGACTTCATAGCATCATAAATCTAAAAATAGCACAACGTCGAAGCACCGTAAATTTTTCAAAAGCACCCCCTCTTACCCTATTACTAATAGCATGAAATTCATATCATTTTGTTCGTTGTATCTCTTTCTTTAGTGAAATTGCTGCAGGATCATGGGAAATTCCATTTATAATTGTATAATGAACAAAAATAACGAGTGTCATACGAAAAAGCGTCATTTTTCGATTTATTTTATGTTAATGCCGAGTTATTTGCTATTATAGTAGGATCCCCCAGCATTTTGCATATAGGAAATTTTATCAACTTTACATATATCTAAAGACTTTTATCATCATTGCTCGATATGAGGGAGTGCTTTTAATTTTTCTGCAATGTTGTTAGATAAACGAGTGCTTAGATTATATTTCAAACGTTTCGGAGACGCCGGGAAAAGCAAGTAACTCTTAGATCTAAAAATAGACAAATAACTTTGTTATCCGCGAAATTTAACCTGTCAAGGAGAATTAAGGAAAGAACAATATCTTGAAAAAAAAGACTTAATATGTAATATATGGATAAACACTTCCCAAATCCGTAAAACCTATGTACATGTGTATATAATATTATCGTTATACAATGGATAAAAAGTTTGGGTCTCGATTATATATACTATATTAGAAAAACACCAAACTATGACAAATAATTCATGTGAAATGGTTGTTTCTTTAATCTTTTTTTCAGTTTTAAAAAAGTTACAATTGCTTTTCATCTGATAAAAAAGCCTTTCTTCATCTTCGCATGCTATGTTATTCACCTTTTAACGTGCACCTGTTTTCTCGATTCCCCAAGCATTCAATCGACACCGAAGATGCAGTGGCCATGACTACAAACTACGGGGTTCATTCAAAATTTGTTACTATTAATGGGTCGTCTAAAAATGTATAAATGATTAAATGATAAAGCACTAAATTATTATAGAAATAAACTTTAACTTATACCGTTTTCTTGAAAATAAGAAATATAAAATCATAATAATGCATGCTTAAAGGCGTTGCCAAGGTTCAAGGCAACACGGGGGCTATGACGTCAATAGCATTGCATCATTTTCGCGGAAAAAAACTTGCATCTCTTCAAAAAACGCCTTAACTATGCTGCGTAGTGAGAGAAGGTGAAGATAGGTTGAAAGGGTTAGGAATTATACAACATGCACCTACATTTATTGAGAATAAAGGGTTGCTGGTACTTAAAGCCAACAAAGAGCGAAATACCATCCCACTTAGATTAGTGAATTTACATGAGAACCAATATAACGTGTATGAAAAGACAATAACAGCCGACTGTGAGCACATAGAAGATGATGTATGCGCAGATTTAGATCTACAAATGTCGTTTCAACAAAAACAAAGAGAATTCTAAAGACTATACCAACCGATCTGCTAGATTTATTTAATAGGAGTCGGAGATATTTAAATGAAAACAATGAACTTCAAGAAATGAGACAATTCTTACTAGAGTATGAAAACTTATTTTCAAGGGACAGCAGTGACATTGGAAGGACAACTTTAACAGAACATACCATAGATACTGGGAATTCAAAACTCATTTAAAATGAAAGAGGCTTCAGAGGAATCAGAGGAGATAAAACAAATGGCATTATTGAACCTTCTACCAGCCCGTGGTCTTCAAACATGGTTCTAGTAAAGGCAGACAACTCATTGAGATTTTGTGTATATTTTTTGAAAACTCAACGACGCTACCACGTATATATGATACGTTTAGACACACTGTTAGGTTCAAAGTACTACAGTACATTAGACTTAATCTGGCTACTGGCAGGTTGGGCTTAACGAGATAGACAGACCAAAGACAGGGAGGATTCAGGCAACTTATAATAACGGATTTTGGACTCTACAATGTGCCAGCCACATTTGAGCGACTTATGTACTACATGGATTATCTTACGAAAATTTGTCTTGTGTATCTAGACGACTTGATAGTCCACTCTTAAGAATTTCCTTTCCCATCTACAAAATTTAAGATTTGTCTTTGATAAATTAAAAGCAGCCAATCTAAAATAAAATCCAGAGAAATGTCACTTATTTCAGCAAGAAGTACTTTATTTGGGACATATTGTATGCAGGAAAGGCATAGTTACAGCCCCAGCAAATATTACAGCTGTAAAAGAAAGGCGAGTACCACTAACGGTCAAACAAGTAAAAAGTTTTCTAAGTTGAACATCTTATTATAGAAAGTTCATCCTTCATTATGTAGACAAAGCTAAACAATTGAATAAACTAACAGAGAAACATCAAATATTTGTGTGGACAGAGGACTGTCAACGGTCATTTAAGAACATTCAAGAGTCATTAGCATCATCACCCATACTCGCCTATCCTACCGAAATGGTCAATTCGTACTAGATACGGATACTAATTGGTTGTTACAAATTCCCAAAGGAATAAAATTCTTTGTTAACTGCAGGATAGAATCACTGGAGGCTATCTTGGACTCAAAAAGACTTTTGGCAAAGTAAGAGAGAGGTACTTTTGGTGCCACATGAAGAAAGACGTTAAAACTGGTACAGGAGATGCACAAAATGTAATGTTAGAAAAAACCAGCAAAGAAATGGAAAGCACTTCAAGTGTACAATGTTGGAGCCCCATTTGAGAGAATAGCTCTGGACATACTCGGTCCATTTACCAAATCTGAAAAGGGAAATAAATATTTATTAGTAGCATGAGACTACTTCACTAAATCGCTGAGTCAACATATTTGGAGTACCACTTGAGTTGCACACTGATCAGGGAACAAATTTTGAGTCTCAAGTCTTTAGAGAAATGTGTAGAATTTTGGGTTAAAAGTAAACAATAACTACTCCTCTTCATCCGCACTCAGATGGTATAATTGAGAGGGGCAACCGTACAATCAAAAACATTATAGCAGCATTCGTGTCTAGCAATCAAAAAGATTGGATGTTAGCTTATAGGTCTTCTGTACTAGAAATAACATGGGTCACACCAAATGAAATTATGTTTGGCAGACCTTACCTGTAGAGTTGTAATGGGAAAACCATTAAACGATGAAATTCTAAACCCTCCTAATGAATATATACAAACATATGGAGAGAAATTCCACAATTTTTCCAGAACTCGATTAAATTGTCATCAGACAGAATGGAACGTCGTTACGATGAAAATGCTAATAGCAATTCATTAAAAGTCGGTGATGCTGCTTTGGTTATTCAACCCTAAAAGAACAAAAGGTCCCAAACTACAAAATTCCTGGGAGAGTCTTTACACTATCATAGAAAAAAATAATGATGGCATATTCAAAATACAGAAAAATAAGACAGCAAAACACAAGATAGTTCATCATAACAGATTAAAACCTTATAGAGCAGGCAACATCAAAGACAATTAAAACACTACTGGTATACTGACATTTTATAACGATAACAACAACGGCAACTACAACAAAAATTAAAAAACAATTGATGATAACAATATCAAGGTGGTGATGAGATGCTTCAAAATTTTATAAAGCTGTATATTGAATTACATATCAACAAAATTTTGAAAGAAATTTACAAGTCTTCTTGTACCTTATGTACTTGCAGGTCACCAAATACACATGCAAGATCTGGAGGGGAGAAGATGAGAAGGGGTCACTGAATGTTGAGTTTGAGAGAAGGGGCATATGTGAACGACATTTAAATGAGAAACACTCAGGCTTCGGATATAAGTGCAGTAAATACGAATTTCTTTTTTAAAAAAGTCGGATAATCATAAAGGAATGTGCGATGGTGGAGAAGTAAGATTAGCAAAGAGAAGCACTTGTACGTTAACAGAGGAAGAGAGTAAAGAGTGCAAAAGCTTTATGAAGACTATAACATCATTGGTAAACACAAGCAGGAGGCCAATGGGAACGCCTACAGAAAGACGAGATTAACAGAAAGAAAATAGAAAGTGCTTGCATATAGGACAAAAGGAAAAATACAGGCAAGACGGCGAGGAGTTTGGAAAGATTTAATACAAAAACGACAATTATTCAACATCAACATTCAAGAGGAGAAAAGAAGATCAAAGGAAAGTAGTTCAGGTGGAGAAGGTCAATGCAGAAATGGAAGTTGACACCTTATCTATAACAACAAATGGGATACTTAGCGAGAAAGAGGAAGAAATACAAGAGCAGCTAAAAATAACAAGACAGAGGAAGAACGAGAGGAGGACCAGGTAGATATTCCATCAACCACCAACATGCCTGAAACACCAGAAATGTTGCTAAATGCTAGGTTATTGAAAGCAACATCAGATCTAGATCAAGCACCAACATTATACATCCACACCAACTTATAAACTCAAATTGCAGGAATTATCTGAGTGTCAGAACAAGAGGATCGTTATCAACGTAAGTGTAGTGAAGTATGAAATATCAAGCGTGACATTAAAGAAAGACCCAAACTCCATTTTAGCTAGGATGGTTGATGATGGGTCACCTTCGAAGTTTTACAACACAGACAACGTCTACACATACTTCATAAATAAAGATCCGAGATCCTTCAATTTCATTCTTAATTACATACGGAACGGGATGACCATCAGCACTGACTATTTACCTAATGATTTGCAACAAACCTCTAAACAGAGTGCTTTTTCTTTAAATTTCAAAATATAGAGTTGTTATGTAGAAGAAAGTTTTGGGCCATAAGAGTCTAACCTGAAGAAGATGACGGCCTTGTTAATCATGGAAAAAAAATTAAATTATAATAACCAGTGATACCGTAATCAGTGTTTCAATATCAGTTGCAATATGGTTGTAAAGTAGTGATATATGTCCTTCATCAGTGTGAATAGCTAAAGTGCGTTTGGGGACAAATGCCTTTGTCGTCGGGGATATTGTTATCACTATAATTACATCAAGAGTCAACGGCAGATTGACATTCAAACGCCACGTGAAAAAGTGTGAATCAACTTCTGATTCAACATTTAATTGAATAATACTTCAATGTAAGAATTAATTTAATTGTTTATAATAATTAATTCGTATTACATTGAATTCACCTTCCATCACATCTTAAATTAATGTACCTTCAATGAAACACATCTTCATAATTAAGTATCAATTATAGTCAACACACTATAGTATATCTTAGGGTCACCATCACCTATCGAGCATCCCGTACGATATACCTTCTACACCCGTCTTAAGTATGTCCTACGTAGGAATTAGCATCTCGGACAACAACTTAGTACAGGGTATCCCATACAATCTATTACTACTCTAAAGCTTCGTCGTTTGTCATTTCTTGAATGATGTTTATACCAAATTAACGTGCATAAAAGACATTTTTGACAAAACTGTACGGAAAAATTTATAACGTCATTTAACGTCCATCGTTATTCAAGCTGGCGTCGTTCAATAGTTTAAATGCTGAAATTGTAAAGTTGTATTTTGCAACAAATTCTCCCACTGCAGTTATTCGAGAAATGAGAATACGGCACCCGAAGACAAAGTCTTTATCAAGAATGAAAATAAAATAAATTAATAGATTTGAACAATCACGATTGGTAACAGATGGACGTCACTCGAATCCTGGTCAACCCAAGTCTAGAAAAATTGCTGAAAACATGGTCAGTGTTCAAGAGGTCATTTCAGAAATGCCACAAATATCGATTAGAAAGATTTTAGGTGATACTACAAACACAGTGCTCAACTGGATCGAGGAGACATTCGGAGACCGAGTCATTTCTCTAAAGACACAACACACAGGGCCGCCACACTCACCCGATTTGAGTCCATTAAACTTTTATTTGTGGGAATAACTGAACGACAAATACAACCCATGTCCTGCATCTATATGTGAACCACAAATGAATATAAAAAGAGAAATCAGTTGTATCACCACTGGACGTTGCAAAGCTCTTATTTACAATTTCCAGTCACGCCGTGACGCCGTTATCACACAAAAGGGACGTCACATGGAACATAGAATACATCATAACTGATTGCAAGACTTTTGGATGTGCATAGCAATAGGTCGTGTGAAGAAAAGCTGGTCTACAGATAATACATTTGAATGAAGAAGCGGCAAGTATGAATTATAACGCGTGTGGTTATGAATTCTATGATAAAGTAAGTGTAGCACCTTTGGATAACCTCTACTGTTGTCGTGGTGGGACTTAGATTGATCAAAAGAAATACTCATATTCTACATGTGACCAATTAACAACTTTGGCAAAGAACCATAAATGCATTAGTAATGAAGGAATTGCGCAAAATGTACCTATACACGAGCGTCCATTTACCATTTCCATGTTATCTGCAGAAACGTTTACGTCATCGGTATTCAGAACGATTATAACATTTCAACGGGTCGAAGTATTAAATGGTATATATGTTCTATATTTATAGTAGAAAATTGTTTTCTTGACATAATGATACATCTATTTGAATGGATATGTGTTAAGAGAGTGTTTCGCGACGTTTCAGTAAAGTGTAGTCACTACTAGCCTAGAACCCTAGCTGTGCACATTTGAAAATCGTCGGGATGGATGAAAATATTCAATTTATTACAAGGGACGAAGTCCGAGGGGCAGTGTCGTCTCAGAATCAAATGCTGGACCATACAGATGCTTTGATATCGAATAGTGGGAGTCCGCTATTCAAAACATAGCGTGAAATATCTGAAGCAAAGCTGTCAAAAACTTCACAGGATATTTCTCAGATTGATTTCTACAAATTTAAGTTTTCAGGATTTACTTGTAATGATTTTAGTTCATCAGATACTTTTATATTTTGAAGAATTTCTTTCAGTGCACTTTTTTTGCTTCTTTAGGAGTTCATTTCGTTTATTTTCAGGGATATAAATATAGGATGAAAGAACTATTTCATCTTAAGTTTCATTTTATATTTCTAAATAGGAATTGTAATAAATAATCTGCTGAAGATTGCATTTTAAAACATGGGATGAAAAAGTTTTGCCACCTTTACTCCTGTTGAACAAATAGGCTTGCTGTGGAAGGTACATGTAGACTTTTGTCTCTTTTAGAAACTTAAGCGAAAATTGTGTACTGAGATAGAACCTGGGTTTAATGTACTTCACAATGATGGAAAGTCACGGCATAAAATATTACAACACAAATTGGAACAATATGTGCATTAAAACTCATGGTTTAAGTGAAATAATAAAAGAAAAAAGAAATCAAAGGACTCAAAATTCCAGAGAGTCGGCTTTGCTGATTTTAAGTATGTAATCATTTTACCATTTTAGTGGCGGATTCAGGATTTAAGGAAAATCGTCATTATACCTATGTACAAAATGCTAATAAAATGTGCTCTCTTCATATTATCTTACGGCAAAGAGTTTGCAATTGCTTGTATCCGAAATGAACGTGCAATCGACAACTTCATGGCAACAAGTTTTACTGCATTGTTGTCACGAGTCGAAGCTGAGCCAAGGAACGACATTCCTTCAAGTGGGACATTAAATAACCATCTTATTCACGATTCTCATAATGTTTTAACATCATTTATATTTAGAAACATACAACATTTCCCTAAATATTTATATTGCATTTTCATTATCAGAGGAAATGCGGGAAGATCGATCTTTAAATTTGTCATATATGTGAAAAAGAACTAAAGTTCCAGAACATGTTGCGGAAAACTTTAATTGAAATATCTCGATAAAAACAAGCGATACAAGATCAAGACAAATGCTTTGTCGGGAGAATTACACAATCGAGTACATCCAACGGTGTCGGTGGTAAACACATCGTAAAGTAGTCACAACTACATATTATTATGCGAAATTTGAAAACATTATTGCAACTCCTTTTTCGAGTTATTGAAACTAGTTTATGTTTAGCTTAAATTAACTGAGCTAAAGGTACATTGTGCTGATCAAGAATTTTCAAGACAACATCAGTAATTTTTCGGCACTTTATTTTTCAGCGGCGTAGTAAGCTCTATATCGGTATATCGGAAAGTTATAACCCCTGAAAAGAAAGTGATTGCAATGAGTGCGGCTTCACCGAAGCCGACTCAAAAACCAAATATTATTTGAAACCAATATATCCTCAAGAACTAGCAGATCTTAGATCGGAACTATTTCAGAAAAAGAGTCCAATTTAGTTAGCTCCATTTCGGTATCTAATTCTGATAGGGGTTCCATCGAGATGGAGTTTAATACAAAATTTGAAATGTGGCGAAACAATTTTTACCACAATACATACTTGGTTGGAGTTTTGAAAATATTTACAACTTTCTCTGTTTCATGCATAGTGTTATAAATATGGCATCATATGCTTCAGATGGTCTAAGATCATTAGATCAGGCTACAATACAAAATTACAAACCAGTATTTAGAAGTTCATCCAATGAAGCTGCCATCACAAATGTTGTCCGCTCATTCAAAAACATGGGGATGAAAAAAGTGGACAATCTGCAGCATATGATGCCTATCTTCATTCAAGTAATATCAAAAATCACACAAACAAATTCAAAGGCAAAGGGCCAGTCTATCATTCGTAAGTGGTGGGGCATATTATTATATTACACATTTGGGCTAAAGTCCGTCTGATCTGAAATTTTAGCTAAAAAGGCTAAACAATGTTTTTACTGAAGCAGAAAATAGAATATTTCTCAAAGGCTCTAGAGCCCTAGGAATACTTAAGTGATTAGTTACAACCCCTTTACGTAATGCAATAGAAAAGGCAGATATTCTTGAAATGGCTTCCAAAAATCTGAGCTATGTGAATCTATCTCAAAAATGTGTGGGGAATGCAAAATTATTGATGAAGTGGAAGAAAAGATTTCATTTTTTTAAATGAAAAGGAAGGTAGGTATGCTCTTAAAACAAATTAAATTCAAACTAGAACTGTCCTAACGGAACAAATACCCCCCGCAGCACCAACATTCAAAATAAGGCATAGTGACCTTGATCTTTGACCCACGACTTTGATTCAGGGTCATGACACACCGGCATCTCCAAAGGAACAAATGTACCAAGTATGATCATCATGTGATAAAGAATAAAAAAGTTATGCCCCGGACAAAGGTTGATGGACAGACGGACAGGGTGATTCCTATATACCCCCCAAACTTTGTTTGCGGGGGGGGGGGGGGGTATTAAAATTAATTTTAAAAGCACAAGTTCCAAAGACAAGTCCTTAAAACTAACTTTAAGTTCAAAGGGACACAAGTACTATAAACCAACTGAATGTATCTTTTCTAAGCGATTAATGTATCAAAGATTAATTTTCCAAAGTTATTTTATGCTCAAATAAGAATAACAATTCACCGAAAAAATGGGTTCTCCGCACTATTAAATAATAAAACTCACATCATCGTGTAGATTGAATATTCTAATTTCAGAAATTGTACGGGTTTCACCTTGAACTTGTCTATAAATGTCAAATATAGAGCGATCCAATAAAACCGTTTATATAACGCGTGCCGCGGATGGCCCTTTTATGCAATAAACATCGCGAATGAAATGTCGGTTTCAAATCGAAAATTCTACCATAAATCCATCCGCTATTCAAACAAACAAGACATGGGTAGGTCCATAGTTTATTACTTTAAAATATACTTCTTTATTTGGTTTCAACTCCAGAAATAATTACAATAGAAGTTTCCCGATACACGCTTCGATGTTTACACGAAGCAACCGTTGTACACATCTACCCAGATAGCATGACTACGTTGGCCCAACGTTGATATATGGTTGGCATCGTCGCATTACGTCGGCGTTGGGTATACAACGTTGGGCCAATGTTGGTCCGATGGAAAACGACAGTGAGAAAGTTAATGTTGGCTAACAATTGCAAGTCCAACGTCGGACCAATGTTATCATATTGACAATAGAAAGATTTTTTCACTGTCACTTTTTGGGGGTCGGGGTTGAAGTGTGGTTGTGTTTGACTTCATCATTTAGAGATTTTAATTCTACGAAAGATAAGCGATCTATTTCTAACATGTCATTACTGAATGGATTAATTTATTTATAAACTACTTGAATTATCAAATTATCTATATTTACTGGTTTATTTTTAAACATTTATATTAACTTTTTGTATAACTTTTGTGAAAAAAGGAAAACACCGTATATAATTATATATATTGTTCTGCCTACACATATGCATCGGCCAGTTATCTTGGGTACTTCTGCTGATAAGGCTACCAAGAAATAAGTCAGGAAATACCTTATAAAATATTTTCACTGAAACTAGCCGATCACCGGGTCATCAGATAAGGAACGGTGAGTAGTGCTCAGCATGCAGCGAGGCGCATAATTTTGAATTCTGCTGGATAGAACGTACTGTTGTGCAGCTCCTACTTTGGATAGTTTTGGACGTGAAGTGTATAATCTGTTGCAGCTTAATAATGTAAGTAGTATTTCGGTATATATTTACTCATTCCTCCATTTTAAAACTTTATATGCGAATTTTTATAGCAAGCCCAGTGCTTATTTACATCCCCTCCCGAGTTCTGCACTTAAAGAAGAAAAAGAAGAAGTAAAATACTTTTTCCATCTGAATTACTGAAATCAGGGACGTAGATTCCTCGTCGATGTTATAGAATTGGAATTTTATTTTTTCTATAATTATTACCTTAAAATTATCGCTAAAAGACTTCTTTCACAGCTGAAATTTAATTAAATACATGTAGTATATGGCGGAATATTTAAACACTTATTGTCACGTGATACCGTACGGTGTAGTTGGTCATATGATCGTTAGATTGGCAACTGCTACAGGTTTTCTGTTTTCTTTTAGCATTTAGGTATACGTTGTAGTTTTACACACCTTCGCGATTTCTTTGACTATTGCATACAGTTAGCGCAATCTGTATTTTTTAAAGTAGTTTAGGTCAATTTACTCAAAGATTGATTGCGGGAAAACAGTAAATTCCTACTGAATCTTTTAAACATAATGTTATTCTTCAACAGTAGCAGTAAGGAAAACAGGTAGTGCTCGTCAGCTTCCGATGTAGAAATATGCACCACTTGTAGACTCGTTCAGATATGCAGAAGATCGAGAGGGAAGGGGAGAGAAAAGAGAAGAAAGAAAAATAACGAAAAGGAGATCAGGAAAGAGACGGAAGAACTGAATAAATAGTGACATATCAGTTGTTGAAAGTAGCATAACACTATAAATATGTATATACATGTATTTTTAACATTTATAAATCACGATTGTGTTCATTTAATAATTGATTTTGATATTAAAACATACATTAAACTTAACTTTTAAAATTCAAGTCATCCATTATGATATTGTTTATGATTTCAACACATATTTGCTGTCAGTTTAAAATTTCTGTGGTACTATTTGTCTGCAAACAGCGAAGCTCAATATTGTAATACATACATTAAAAACTGATACTAATTTAGGTTTGCAATATGCTGCCTTATGGATTAGATTGTTGACTTAAAAGGAATTCTCCAGCTGCATTTGATCTGAGCAAGACAACGGGTGAGATAAATCTTTGTTGGGCCAATGCACGGCCAACGTACATTTTAGTTGGGGTAACTTTGATGGGCCAACATCAGTCTTATTTATAATTGGGATCACTTTGCTGGGCCAACAATGGGCCATTGTCTGTAGTAAATATAATTTGAGATGTCTTTGTTGGACCAACGTCGGTAAAGGATATGATTGGCATCTCATTGTTGGGCCAACGTTGGGCCATTGTTGTAAAATCAATTTCCACAGTTGGCCCAACGTTGCGCCGATGAGCAAGATAACGTTGGGCCAACGTCATATGCCAACGTTTGTCCAACGCAAGTGTCACTGTTGGCCCATGTTGGTCCAACGTAATCATGCTATCCCGGTACGCGGTAACGTGACTACTTTGCCAAAAATATTTTCTGGAATCTGTTTCTCCGAAGCATGCACAGTAATGGTGAACTTGCCAAGTGCAGAAACGTAGCGAATCATTCCTGAGGAAAAATGTGCATGATACATTAATTAGATTATACATCGAGGAGTACGCTTGATATGTTTGTGTGTGGATTTTTTTCCTTTGAAAATATGATTGCTCCCATGATCAATTATATCGTACGTGGGTCAGTGCAAATACAAATAATGTCAATGACCTCATTATAGTTTTTGTGTATTTTTATGTACCCGTTTATTATTATTGCCCCATGTACATTCAGAATCGAGTACTCTGGATTCAAAGATTGCCATTATTGTTCAAAATTATCTCCCGTCATCTCTTCCTCCATCCCAATTTCTCAATCCCTTCAAAATAGACTGCGTCAGTCTTGCCTCTAAGTACTCACATACAGCTTCAATGACACCTTTATGGGCTAACAATTCTCACCTCGCAAGTAAGATTTTAATTTTGGAGACAGAAGTGAAATACAGCTAAATTTGCAGAATATGAAGGATGAGGAAGAACCTTGAGGCTGCAGCCGTCATTGCAACTTGGGAAGCGTGAGTGGGTGAATTATCCTTCAACAGAAGAACGCCTCTGGTTACCTTTCCCCTCCTCACAATCTCCTGAAGCAGTGAATATCGTGATTATTCCCTAACTGTCCCAAACGATTGAGGCAATAACTTTTTCAAATGCGGAAACTCTCTTATTTGGAGGGTGAGCCAAGGTTAATCTTTTGTATACATAACTTCTTAGCCTCAGGATGAAAATGGTTTCTTCCTGAGTTACAATTCGACCCAAAAACACCCCTTGGGATCATCCTTAAAGTGAGACAAAAGATGCAAAGAAAATCTTACTTATTGCTCTTTTTCAAAATCCTGGGGACCGATTTAGTCGATAATTTGACATGCCTTTTAAAGATGCCGATTAAAATTGGATGAACAGCTGTATAACTTCTGGCAATTTTTCTGGTTATATCTCGAAGGTTTCGTAATCAATCATGACAAAAGTGTGCAAATTAGCAACGTTTTTTGCTGTGGTAGCCTCCTTGGCATCTCCACCTCATCTCCAATGCTCTCCCTCCCCCTTGTAATCTCAGCAGACCATTTTTAAAAGTTCTTTAATAAGGTAACTCCTTCCAAAGGGTTTCCATGAAGTCCTCATGAGTTGTCTTAGCAGTCGATCCCACCTTTTATAGATACTTACTAAGTGCTCTAAATTCAATATAATTTTATCCATGTTTGCGGTTTGAAAAACCCTTCATATTAAAGCAGTAAATTCCGTGTATAATTAAAAGCTTTAAAGTATTATTCTATCTCCTTCTACCTAAAACAATCGTTTAATTCGTTGATCCGGAAATGTTTTCCCGGGCCAATGTTTACGGATTTTATGGAATACCGGGTCATTATACTCTTGTGTTTATCCGGAGTATTGATACACGAAGGTCATGTATCTATAGCGTATTCAGAAGTGTACGTATTTCTATGCAGAGACAAAAGCCGGGGTGGCTGGCACACCGGTGTTCTGTCTTTCGGATGAGAGTAAAACCCGAGGTGCCGTGTCACGGTAGGCGTAGCACATACACGATAGCTGCAAAGGTAGAAATTTCTATGCATTGCATTAGGTAGATGCCGTCACTGTATACGTGAAATAACCCCGGAGTGACGTACACAAACAATAATCAGTCTTTCATGCATAAAAGACAGAGAATTTTTGTTTTATACATTTTTGAATATTGATTTATTTTTATGCATCACAACCCAAACATTTTTCCTACAAATTAACACCGAAGCAAATTTTTATTCAATCTATTGAAAACCGTTTCATTTGTCTAAATAAGCGGCCTTTTATCCTAAAGGGATTACAGCCGTCTAGGACACACTACGTTCGTAACTACATATATTTTTACGTTTACGGAATAATGAAAAAAAACATTTATGTAATATACTTTGAGATATATATAAGAAGTAGCAGACGGAAACATGTTCCATACACAAGATGATTGTAAATTAATTTTGTGCCGGTGTATTTTGGCAAAGTAGTTCCACCGCTTGTTTGTCAATGTCCTAGTGTCCAGAGGTTCCTTGTCTCAGTCGTTGAAAAATTTGCATTGTTTCGATTTATCCATCATAGATCGAATGCGATGCTTCACGCTCATAACCGGATAAATGATTTTAATTTGCTGGCACATACAAAAAAACAAGCAAGTAAATGTAATTTTACTTTCCGACTTATGATTTCTATTTAAACTTTGCCACAGATTGATCAATTTGAGTAGTGAAATCGACAAGTAAGCTTGTACTGACATTTAAAAGCAACTGTCAATCAGAGCTTACATGACAATAGATGATACCCCAAGCTGTTTATTGTAAAATGGACAGGTAATTAATATACAACACTCAGGAGACGAATTAAGCAGTGTCGACTTTTTAAAAAAAATATTACTTCCTCATTTAATTAAAATGGTTAATTGCTAGTTATGCTCGGGAGGTGGGAAATTTATCTGGAGTAAAAGATCATATGTAACGTGCTTTTAGAATTCTGTTCATTATTTTTTTTCCAGATCCGGAACAGTAACATGTGTTTCCGGATTATCGGTCCAAAAGAACATTGAGGAAATCCATTCTCGTACTTTTGTCAGGATAATTGGAATTAACAAATTAAAATCATTTATCCGGAATAACGGAGCATCACTGTATAATTAGCGTCTTAAAATTCTTCAAAAATCGTTAAAGCGAGATTTCAGCAAATTTCATGCACAATTGGGCATATTTATATTGGAATAAGGAGGTGCTTGATGCATATGTGCAAAATTTGCGTTCAGTGCGAATGATAAGAATGCAATGCGTCCATTTTACCATGGCAGGGACGTCGTAGTCTATTAGATAAACATTCTTATATATCAGTGGAGTAGTATTATACATCTATATTAGATTACAGTAGGATGACTGGTTTTCGAAACAGTTTTTATACGCTTGTCGTTGGACGGGGCGTATTGTTATTACGTTTCCGTCCGAGGTCATGTTTTCCAGACTCTTTTCTGCAGTCTTTTAAGGTATTGGATTGAAACTTTGCATATAACTTTATGTCAATGAGGGTCAGTACCAGTTCGTATTTGGGTGTGATTGCTTTGGTTTTGGCAGAGTGTCGACCCTTAAACTTAAAAATTCGCAAGGATTTTACAGTTTTCCGGACTTTTTTTTATTTAGTCTTCAAAGGTGTTGGATTATAACTTGGTTTATTACTTTATACAAAGAACAATTAACTCAGTATTCACAATATTTCGGTCTCCTGACCTTCTTCTAGTGAATTTTATTGGTATTGGTGGCTTAAGCTATAAGATGTTATATATAAAGTGTCGGATAGGGTGACAGGACAGAGGAGGTAAAAAAGAGGAGGGGGTTGGGAGCAAGAAAGGGTAATCAGTGTAAGACCCCCACCCCCTACTACATATTTCCCTTTCCCGCTCCGACATCTGGCAAACTTAAAGGTAATCCGAAGATACACGATGAGAACGCACCGTTACGCACTATAGTCAGTGGCATAAATACTCCGACAGAAAAACACAAAGAGAACGCGCCGTCATTGAATGAATTTGTAGAGGGAACACCGTCGTATATAAGGGACACCACTGACTTTATTTCAAAATTAAAATCATTTAGTGGGCAAGTGCCGAGGAACGCGGTACTATTTTGCTTTGACGTGGTTAAATCATACCCATCCATACCGCGGAAGGAAGGAGTAGAGGCATGCAGGGAGGCATTCGACCGTAGGACCAACCCGCTGATACCAACGGAAAACGCGATTCAGATGGTAGAAACAGTTTTAAACCATAATGGATTTAAGTTAGGACACAATTTCAAACAAACAGAGGGTGTAGCTATTGGATCCAGGTTAGGCAGGGATTTCGCATGTACGTATATGCGTAAATGGGACGAATACCTTTTAAAATTTAACCAAACTCCAGTATTTTATAAAAGATACATAGATGATGGATTTGGGATATGGGATTCAGATTTAGACTCACTTTTAAAATTCACAAGATACACAATAACATAAAAATTGAATTAAGATGGAGTAGGAGTGAAATTGAATTCCTAGATACCATGGTAAAGTTAGAAGATGGACACATATACACAGACCTTTATTCTAAACCAACGGATAAACACCTATACCTTAGACTTGAGTCTTGCCACCCGCCACACACTAAAAAATCATAAGCGTATGGGCTCGAAATTAGGAAAAGGAGGGTAAGTGAGAAGGAGGAAGACTACCTCAAACATAGACGTGACTTAAAAACTCAATTACGATAACGCGGATATAGTAGTAATAAATATAGAACATATATACCTAGTAAACTAATCCAACAACAATTAAGTAGGGTCGATAACATGGATAGGGACGAGTTACTGAAGAAAAAGAATACTCAAGTAAATTTAAAACGGATTCCAATGGTCGTGACATACTCCAAACTTCTACCAAATATACGCAATATATTAAAGAAACATCAATCAACATTACATCGTTCAGACCGTATGCAGGACAATTTCCCGAAACCTCTGATATTAGCTTATAGACGAGATAGGAAGTTATGTGGCTCACTGGTGCACGCGAAGACGAAAAACGAGTTAAAACAAGATGAGGATACATGTGATTGTGAATTATGTAAAATTATAAATAAGGGTGAAATTCGGGACGCTAAATGTAAGCAAACATTTACCGTAATAAAGAACGCACATTGTAAAGACAGAAACTTAATATACGCAATTCTGTGTGGGAAATGTGACAAGGTAGTATATGTAGGCATATGGATGTAACGTAAAAATAAACAATTGACATTTTTTATTATTTACATACACACGCAACTCCTCCCCCCCCCCTTTTTAAATTTTTTTTTATATTTGTATATATAGAGAGACATTATTCTTAATTATATACATATATATGTGTGTGTATATATATAGTTCTTATGTTTTCGATTAATTATATTAACATATCATGGAAGGGCGTAAAGGCTTAAATGAGAAGTGGATATAGGGTACCCCTTTCCCACCTCCTTTTTGTCGTTTTAAAATCAGTGTAAGACCCCCAACCCCAACTAACTATTTCCCTTTCCTGCTCCCCCACCCCCTCCTCTTTTTGACCTCCTCAGTCCTCTCACCCTATCCGACACCTCATATATAACATCTTTATTAATTAATATATGTATTATATAGTTATTATCTTAATTGTCTTATAGTTATATTTGTAATAACGCTATATATTGAATATGATATTTTAGCGGAAACACGCTAAGTGTTATACGTGTATACGCTATGACGTAATTCTTTGTTAATTGTAATTTTTCATATATCGGTTATGAAATATGATGGATATTACATAGCTTAAGCCACCAATACCAATAACATTCACTAGAAGAAGGTCAGGAGACCGAAATATTGTGAATACTGAGTTAATTGTTCTTTGTTTTATGACACTTTCCTTCGGAGGACTATTAAGATATCACTTTATATCAATAAGGGTGAGTACCAATTCGCATTTCGGTATGACTGCTTTGGATTTATTAGAGTTATGCCCTTGAACTTAGAAATTTTTCCGGATTTCTTTAAGCAGTGTTTCAAGGTATTGAATTGAAACCTGGCATATATATTTATATAAGTGAGGACCAGTACCGGTTTGCATTTCGGTATAATTTCTTTGAGTTATGTCCCTTGTTATATGACTTATATTCCTTTGTTTCGAGGTAATTTAATATTCGTAGTACTCAATTTTTCTATCCATGCGACGCCATATTTTACGGATTTTTCCAGCAGTTTTTCTCAAGATATTGGATTTAAAACTTTATAGTCATTCAAATTGATCCTCTTCAAGCTAAGCGACGGGCATTTTATGCCACGCTAGGCGTTGTTCTTGTTAGTTAGTGTTGGTTAGTTGATTACTGTTTAGTCGCTTTCAACAATTTTTCAGTTATAGGGCGACATAGATGCAGGATGTAACAATCCTCTTAAACATAGTGGCGCTACCCGGGATTCGAACCCGGATCGTCTGCGCCGCATTTTAATTAGTGACGTAGACTGATCATGAGATATTGAAGAAATACTGCTTTTAAACCTAAATTGTAGGCAAATAATAATTGAATTTCTAAACAGAAATATTAGAAATTGAAATCAAAACAAACAAACCCTTCCTATGGAAAAAAAAAACAGTTATAAGAAAATTGTATTTTGTTGTCAATAAAGGGCGTATAATAAGAGATATAAAGGCCACATACCCGCTTGTGCCTAACACTCTTTAAGATTTACGATCCATCCTGTTATGACAGAAGTTTGTTTTCCAACATTAAACTTTAAAATTTATAGACAGTATCAAGATAAAATTACTGCAAAGGCATGGAAACAGCTGATCGTGATTTTGCATTAACATTTTACTTCAAATACATTTCTTCGTAAAAGATTAGATAGCTTAACTTCTAATTTACATATCTAATAAAGGAACAACAGCGTTATGTGATGTATCTCACTTTGCATATTCTAAACCATCGTGCAAATTGTGCTGTTTGGTGCAAATGTGTTACAATTTACAGTGCGAAATGCTTTTATAAATACTTTATTAATGTCAAGAGGGTTCTCGAAATAACGGTTTTCGGAGCAGTTTCTCATTAATATGCACATTTCTCATATGTGCGTTTACAATATTTGTCAGAAAATTTGGTAGGAATGATGCAGCGATATGATATGACGTTCTATATGATACAAATCCCTAGATTATATTTGGAAATATATTTTCTGTTCTTTCTTTTCTTTCAGCATCGTTTCATTAAATGGGGCCATACTTCTTTCTTTCTGACAGAAAAGTCCTATATGTACATGGTGGGAACCAGTTTGGTAACCTGATAAGATTGATTGAATATTGTTTTACGTCACTCGAAGATTATTTCACTTATAAGGTGACGGCATCTGCCTGATGCAAATTTAGACTTTTGCAACGGACCCACCTGAAGCGGTAAGGGATCGGTTACATGTCACGCCTACCGTGACACGGGACCTCGGTTTTCACTGTCTCATCCGAAAGACAGAACACTGGTGCGCCCAGGGTGGGAGTCGAACCTGGGACCTCTGGATCACGAGCCGAACACCTTATAAACTAGGCAACACCAGCTTACTACCTGATAAAACAACTCGTGTAATAAGTCGTGATATCTCATATCCTTTTCTCCTAGTAGTTGACTTCGATAAATGAAAGAGCAATATTCAGATGACGCTCGCGCATATCGAATCAATTGGGATACATAAACACCGTACGCAGGTGATAAAGGCATGTTGCTACTAGTATATAGAAAGTTAAAAATGGGGAAACTAAAGTCATCACGTTTGTCATAAATTGAAGTTGCAAGTTTACCATCTCGGCCGATATCAATGAGCAGATCTAAATATAAAGCACATGAATTGGATATTGTAGTGTCCTGAATTCCAAGTTTCTTGGGATATATTATATGTACGTATCTATCAACGTTTGTGTTATTTATAGCTAGTACATCATCTGAATGTAAAATTAAAGGACACTGCCAATTACTTCTTATTTTGACTTTTGTAACGTAACATATCTCTTTCTTAAGTGCATGTTGTGTGTATGTGATAAAATTTTAAAATTAACAGGTATGTGAATAATTATTAGAGCGCTTGCGTTTTATTTAAAAAATGACTGTAAAAAATGTGTGTATCGACAAAATCCGAGGCACACACTTTATGATCCGCGAAACGAATTTTGTTTATACATCGATAGACAGAAAATATTTACAATCATTTCTTATAATTTAATTACAGGTATATCAGAATAAAACTTTTGTTAAAAAACGATTATATCTTTTCACATCAACCTTACGTTAGCCAATCAGAATCGCGACCTCATGGCGGCTCCATCAATAACAGAGATAGTATATGTACGAGATAGAAAGCATGAAAGAAAAAACTGTAATGATTTTTATACTTTTTGTATATTTTATTTAATTTAGCTAGAGATCACTTCATATTTAGGTCTATATCTAGACCGAACCGTAGTTGTGTTTACACGTGCGACCCCGATCATGTAGTACTCGAAGGGACATTCTTTATACAGAGATAGACTAAATTTTACCCCGTGCGTTTGTATATACGTTATACCGTGAATGTGGAGATAACTAGATTATTTAGTTTTGATCAACATGTGGCATACTGCTCTTCTGTGTCTTCATCACACACTGTCTCTCTGTGCCCCCTTATCTGTCCAAAAAGACAATCATTCGATACAAAACAAATGTCAAAATTGAACGGACATATAAACATAACTTCCTCCGTTACTGCCTCGCTTCTCCCGTCTAGACGACTATCATTTTTACCCATTCCGTATCACGTCTAGCTTGAAATTTCATCTGTTATCTCTCCCTCTTTCATAACACATTTTAAAATCACTCCATAACCCACCCACCCTGTTCTTTTGATATCATCGATTGATAAATTGGAAATTACAATCTCCGTGTATATCTTCAGCAATAAATTATATTGGGATCGGCATGAATGATATACAAATTCCTTAGAATGTAAGTCTAACTCTTGTAGCAATCAAATACACCGGCATAAACACGATAAATAACCTTATAAGGGAGCTAATTCCTCTTTAGGGCACATATATCCAGAGTCTTTCTCATTCCCTCTCCACCAGTCGTGGATATTGTTGTACACTCTTCTATATTTTTCCCAATGGAATAGTCTACGGCATAGCTCACAATATGGATTTAGTTTCATCTCTCTGTGAAGATTGTCAGTATTGACAAGATGGTACGAACGTTTGTAAATAAAATACTTGTTATACTCCATATCATTACTCCCTATGTGCTTGAGAAACATTGTCAGATGTTCTACAGAGTTGAATTTGTTGACATCGATATACGAATTAGGAGGTAGATACATGTCATAAGCTAACCCACCCCTTACGATGGGAATTATATACTTGTCGTAACATTTCAATGGTTTCTCTGTCATATAGTCCCTGCAGTGTGCATTTTCTGCAGCAAAATAATATTTATATGAGCTATCAATGCATAGTTCTCCTCTTGGACAATTTGTTAAGTTTTTACCACATCTTCCAAAAATGTCTATAGAGAAATGTTTTCTTAGTTCGCGAATAAGGTCCTCTCTTCTTCCTGGTGTTTTACAGCGACTAACAAACCATAAGATGTCCTCTTTTGGTTTCTTAGTGATATGTGAAATTCGTTCTGTTGAAGATCCTTTAACAATACCCCCATAAAACAATGGAATGTCTGAATCGCGCCTATACGTCATAGTCCAGTTGAATAAATTATTCCAGTTCTTAATTCCATTAGGCAGGTACGACGGTGCTTCTCGATCCAGAAATATCCAGACTTGTCCGGAATATTTTTCGGGGACATTATATATAAGTTCAACTTCAAAAACAACTGCATGGGCATTTCCCATTTGGTTTCTGTCGACTATAATTTCACACTCGATATCCGGACAATGATTTTGGAATTCATTAAGAAAGAAAGCTTTAGTTTTATATATTGGATGCCACAGAAGGATGGTTTTTGATCTGTTTCTCCCAGTAATTTTTATTTCTGCTTTGGTATACTGCGGAATCACCCGCTGTAGCTGATGTTGTATTTTGGAAAAGTTATTTGAGGGATTGATTTGCAGTTTAGATATTGGTTGGATGACATCATCGAGAATGAGATTTTGGGTAACGATCAGCCAACAAGTCAAGGTCACTAAAGAAAGGAAGAGACTGAAATTAAAAAAAAAGAAACCATAACAATTACATTATAAGTTCACTTTCATAACCAGATGTCGAAGAGGATTTATAATTTACAAAGGAAAGAAATAGTATTGTATGTAGCCCAAAAGATAAAGTAATACTGATACTTGATTAATGAAATGATAAATTCATGGTAGAACTCTCTAAATCAACTACACGTTGTATTTTTCTATCCGCTCCTCCAAAAATAAGTTGAAATTGAAAGAAATAATCAAACACAGGCATACACACAAAATTTAATATATGTATAGTATTATTACAAAACATGTAGTAGAGTGATTAGAATTTCAAACCCACAATTATAATATTGTTGATGATGATTTCATTTAATTTTATTGAAAACATTCTGTTAATGGGGAAAAATCCAATTTTACTAGAAATACTTCCAACTTTCCTAATTAAATCAGAGTAAAAAAAAAAAAACAAAACAAAACAAAACAAATAAAAAAGATGCGATTTGAAATGTCTTTCAACAAACAGATTTCTGAAAAGGAAATGGTGGATGAAGGTCGACTACAATTTTATAGTTTATTTTGATTTATTACGACTAAATTCCTGGTAATTGATATAATACCTTATCAGTTTTCCTTATTATTGTCCTTTTGTAGTATTATTGTATATTTTTTGTATGCTTGGAGATTAAATAAATGTATGTCTCAAAATGAATGTCATGAACACATTGGAAAAAAGGGATGGGAGGTACAATCAAAACGTAAAACATAAAATAGGGAAGATATTTGTTATAGAAAACGAGCAATCTGATTAACACCTTATCTTTATTCCGCTTCTCGATTTATCCCATTACGGATAAAGATCTGGGGAAACTCCGTAAGGGGTCATGTTCTGGTGAACTCTGATTTTCAGCCAATCAGTGGATCGGCTACCAATTCCTAGGAATGAAGTTAACATCCAAAGCGTGCGTGCTTGTTAGATAATGCGTCACTATCACGTGCCTAGCCGAGTCATTGATTGGCTATGGGAAATAAAGGTTTCGGCGACTGAAACGTTATCAGATTTCACCAAAACATGACCCCTTACGGGGTTTCGCCAGAATAAAGATATGGTTTTAATCGGTTTCATAAAACGAGTACAGTACAAACGAAATATATCACTGTAAATCTCAATGGATACTTCAATATTTACTCTTCATTTATCATTAATCCCCATGATGATTCGGTATACATTAAGACATAACTTTTGCTCACTTCTTTCCTATAATTTGGATAAATTAGTTTTAAATGTCAAATGTGCAAATTGTACTGGTGTCGTCTTTCACTTCGCTTGATAGATTTTCAGTGCCTAATAACAGTAAATTCCTCGTTGCAGTGTGGAGCTCGTAAAACTTATTGAAGTTAAAATATTGTTATTAATTTTGCGAGAATCTTTTCAATATTGAGATGGGCAACTGTATTAAACGTTTTGATATACTTTTGGATTTTTAAAAACGAATTTGGTCCATACTTTTGTCAGAAACCATTATAAATCTGAACGTGAGAGCAAATGGAAATGAACTGAATAGTAATTTTCGTCAATGTGCGAGTATTCATCTGTGTGTCTAGAGTAAATTCAGCGTAATCCAGACAGATCGGTTTTAAATCGGACATATCGAATGATTCCAGCAAAGAATTCATTTTTAAAAATGTATGTTCATAAACCCTTTGACTCATGCCTATAAATCATTTTTAGCCGTTCTAAGCCGAAAGTATTATGCAACGGAAGAGAGAAAATTTATTGACTCAACCGTATGACAGAGGTCACCACGAAAATATACAGTATATTGCAAGTCACCACGGAAATAAACAGTATATAAATATACAGTAAAAATTAATTTCTTTGTTTGAAATACGCATGACGTTATAAATTTTGCTTTCCATCCTGATCTCTTATAAATTCGTCTGTGAGGTGGAAATAAAACCCTCAGCAGGTATACTGCATTACTAGAGATTGTTTCGCAGATCGATGAAATCAAAACTTATGATTTACTTACCCTTTTCTGCAGCGTTTCCTTGGACTAATATAGTATATATCTTACTTCCCTGATCAACAATTTATTGTGATTGAAAAATTGCCCTATTCTATCCTCCATATAGATTCTAATTATACAACCAAAAGGGTAATTCAGGACACTGATTAATCAAAAAGCAGTTGGTATGAAAATTAGAATTAAAACACGTGTAATTAAATTTATGTTTTTTTTAATAATATGAGAAGCGAGCGAGCACTTTATGGTAACACGTAAATAAAAAAGCCAGAATTTACTCTGACTTTCTATACACTAGACCTTCAAAAATCGCTGTATTCAGTGCGGAACCGCACTGCATGAGTTACTCCGTGATTAAACCGTACATTTTGAAGGCCTTTGATAGATCGATAAAATAATGATCTAATCTACATGAATAAAATTAAATTATCTGCTATAAACTGAGACGTACCCCTCTGTACTTTTTTTTTTTACATCGTCATCATTTAGATATATATCTACGTCATTTTAAAAAAGTTATTTCCACTTCATTGCAATGCGCGTGATATTTGAGTGTTTTTAGATATAGATATGCGTCATTTTAAAGTTATATCGACGCCATAGTATTGTGCGCGTGAAATTTACTGCCCTATCTCGAAGATATTTTAAAATGTTTATTACTAAACAAATTTTCAGAGAGTAATTTACATGAAACCTCCATCTCTCTGCTCAGAAATTAAAAATGAAGAAAATAGAAACTGAAATCAATGAACCTAAAAGATAAATTTCATTTTGGGCTCGTTCTAAATTTAGAACTTAAAACACAGTTAGTATGGATACTGTAAATGCAATGGAGGGTAAATAGAAAGTTGTAAAAGATTTGTGCTCATCAAAACTTTAAACCTCCAACATTGCCTTTTATATTACCTATTATAACAAATTATCGTTCATATTTGGAGCGGTATATATATGTATTGTTTACTTACACCGTGCATTTTGGGCATATGGAGAAATTATTACCATTTGATTAATTTGCATAGCAGCTATACTGGACTCATCTAGTCATAGATAACACGAAATCAAATGCAGTTAGCAAACTAACACTTCTCTAAACACACATGCGAGAGGAAGACCAGCATCACACCTTTATCCCCATATCCATTTCTTTTATATAAACCAGGTTCCAGTGTCACCAGGGACGTATATTTGGTGTCACTGATATGATAATCGAAATTCTTTTAACAGTCAAACTTCTGAAGCAAATGCCACATTTAATCCAGAGTAAAAAAAATTAAGACAATAATCTTAAAAATCACACAAATGCAAAACCCTCACTTTTACTTCCAAATACAACGGATACGTAAAAGGCATCATTAATTCCAGCATCGGAAACAGTAAACATAAATATGTATTTCCCGAATTTGCTGACAGATTTTCCAAAATATTTACGAAGACAGTTCGTTTTGAAATTCAAATCTGGTGTCTGAGGCACCGTGGGGGTATAATGGAAATGCATATCTACATATTTGTCTTTTTCTTCTTTGTTTTCTGACCAATCGGCTTATTACAAATAGAAGTGGCAGGTTTCGTCCTTGACTATAGATACACTGTTGATAAGCGTACAGTATCTCGAAGTAAGCAGTGTAAATCAAAGTCATATAATTCATGGATATATACATGGTTTGAAGATGCATCAAGCTCATAAAGGATTCAGATTTTTCTGAAATGATAATTACAAAGTAATAAATTTCTTTTTATTAACCGGTAGGTGGGTGATATGCTAGAGTAATTCGGGGAAAAAAGTTTGGACCATTTACTTTTTGGACAAAATTATCAAATAATGACTCTTGAAAAGGTCAAGCGAGTTTAAAAGCAATAGTGATTAAAACCTTTAAAAAGTTAAATATTTTCTAAATTGTTTAAATCTATATTTCTACATTTAATTAGATTTCTGTAGAATCTCCTTAAGTGAGAAGTTTTAAACAATGGTGAACACCTTCATTTTGTTTTTTTTTTAAATAACGAGATACTATAGACAGTTTTCGAATAAATAAAATTTGACTGTAGTTACTTCCCTTTTTCGTGATCTTGGAGGTATAAAACCAAGAACTTATAAAGAAGACTTGTGCCAGCATAAATCAACCAAATTATGAAAGGAAATTCTCCAAATAAAGGATGCTTCTTGCATTTTTGAAATAATGAAACCATTGAACACTGTGAACATGTTATACAAGTGGGAAAATATAGACAATTTTCTAAAATATATTTTAAAGGCCGATATCGGAGTATAAATAGCGGCCAATCAAGAAAATGGTGGTAGATTTGATTTTTCGAGACACGTTCAGATTGCAGCAATAAATTTGTAAAATTATCAACAATTACGTCGATTTAACTCACGAAAATTGTTGTGCTTATTCCTCTCCGTAATATACAAGTTCGTATCAACTAATATTGTAATGAAACTTTCCCATAATTATATATTTATTCGTCAAAGTTCTGAAGCAGACCTCATTATCTAATTTCAAATTCAATTTCGTTCGTTAGTGGGCGTGTTTTCGTGTGTTTTTGTTTACACCGGATGTAGTATGAGTAGCAGCACATGTTGACGGTCTGATAAGAAATTTAGCGCCAACTGTGATAGCTGGAGTGCCTCGTCAAAGTAATAACAAAAGATCTATAATTATATAGAATAATAAGTTGACTTACTGGTCTGTCTCTGATTATCCAAGTACATCCACGAATATATAGAACACATAATACGTTTAAACATTGTTTGCTGTGTATTTATTCTATTGTCGGCATAACGACAATTTGTGCATTCCGATGTTAAATGGTATAAAAACGGAAAATCAAAATTGTTTGTACTTATACTTTTTTGGTTTTAATTAGACTGCATCATGAGTAACTTTTATTCCCACATATGTCCCATGTACGGTTTATCCTTTGGATGGGAAGCCATGACCGCAACAAATTCACTACACACGAAGGCATTTCGCGTCGGTGTTCTAGTGCTCTAGATTTTCTGTCAATGTATCTTTGATCGTTCCACACACCGCGATGCAATAACATTGTCCAAAACCTTATTTATTTGTCTTTTCTTATCTTAGAGTTCCGTTGATAAGTTACACTGGGTTCGGATTCCCACCACAACTGCATGAGTATTACTTTCGTCCGTTATACAATGTCTGCATAAACAAAGTGGACACTCTTTACTGTTTGGGTCTTGCGATATTACAAATGTCTCTTCGGCATTATGTTCGTCTCCATCACATATAATAGTATTTCCACCAACGTCCGTCTGAGTCACTTTGTCCACTCCCTGGAATAGCGCGTACGATCTCCCGCCAATTCCAGTGTGTTGTGGTGGGTCAAGGAGGTGTAATTAAGTCCCAATTGTTTAGCACAAATAAAGTTTTCATAGCTTTTAATTTCAACTCCGTAACATTAAAATTTAATTTCTGTTTTCCTTCCATATTTAATACCTATCATAAAAATACTGTATACTGACACATGCCAATTTTGCTAATTGATAAAGGATGCAATTGCCAGTTTTCTATCAGATGGAGGGGGGGGGGGGGGGGGTCTATTACATTTCTATATAACTTATTTTGAAAATATTCGAACGATTGTTATAGCATAAAACTGATCTTAGGTATTTTCAAGTAAGAGGTGTAATTAATATTTATTGTTTTCTGTGATGTGTATTTAGCCTTCACTTTGTTAAGTAACCTATGTGTGAAGCACGTGTTTGTACTCGGCCGAAACACGCTGTGTGTTATTTTTATCTCTGCTACAGCGGCAAGGACCGCCCAACTCCAAATACGCTTAATTGCACTACCACCGGATTTTCTTGTAGGTCAAGCTCGGCCTTTAAGAATTGATATGAATATGAAGCAAAAACTCCAGTTTCAACCCCCCCCCCCCAAAATGGCGGGAAAGGGAGATAACTCCAATTATATTTTCTGCGTTCGAAAACTAATAATAAACCCTTTCACAAAAACTGCGGTATGACATTTTGCGGGGTGACGAAATGATCACTTTTCTCGAAAAATGACGCACAATCAGTATCTGATAACATTTGGCGGCATGACGCTTCAAATTTGTATGGGGAACATACCAATTCTTCCCCAAAAAGATTAGTACCACAGACATCGTGAAATAATCAGCCATGTATATTTATTCATGTATATATTATCAAACAACTCTTCGCTTCACATTTTAAGGCTTTGTCTTAGTTCATATTATTTCTTCTATGGTAATGTCATGATTTGATTAACTATATCGATCTCAATCTCTCATACTCCGCATTTTGCCCTCATTTATCGGATCTAAACTGTTTTACCATATTCCTATACAACTGGCAAAAATTACATTTCATGTTATAAGTGATTTCAATTAATAATCCTTCATTCGCGGATTACCTTAGCATCATCTATCCAAGTGAACTGGAGGTCAAAGAAACCACAGAAAATAGTAATTCTACTTCGTATTTAGATATTATGTTGTCTTTCGACATTAATAGTCAATTGAACACCTCACTCTATGACAAACGTGACGATTTCATTTTCGCTATCACAAACTTTTCTTTCATAACTAGCAACATTCCATCATCGCCCGCATACGACGTATTCATATCTCAGTTAATACGTTATTCCAGAGAATGTTCAAATTTACAATGACTTTGTTCTGAGGGCTAGGCGACTTTCAGTTAAGCTGCTCAACCAGGGTTATATATGTGCTAGACTAGCATCGTCACTGAGGAAGTTCTACGGTCGTTACGAGACTCTTATTATTCCATATGATAAATATAGAACATATACCTTTTAATTTAGTGCACCATATGCGCATTTCGACAAGTTATGTCTCTTCAGTGATGTTCGTGGCCGAATGATTGGAATTCTCAAAATATATAAAAATATGAAGAGCAGTGTTAAAGCCAAACTGACCGAAAAGTGAACCAAAGAATATATATCTCGTTATCCAGACTTTTAAATGATATTCTGGACTGAGACCGATTCCGATCACTTTACACAGATTTGACACCTTCTATACTAGAAGGTTACCTACTTCGACTTCTCCATATATATATATATATATATATATATATATATATGCATATACATATGGAATTCACACGGTTTGACTCTTTCTACGGGGTATATGTGACGGGTGTTGCTAGCAAGCAGGAGATGCTCACTCTCCCCGGGCACCTGATCTCACTCCATCACAGGGGTTCACATATGCTCTTCAAGTAGACATATTTTGTTATTTTCCATTTGTTTTTCATTTTCACTGATTTTGTATGTCCTATGGTTTCATGATTTTTGGACTTGTGGTTTGGATTTATCCCTCATCTTTACATTACAGGATGTACCAAATGTAATAAAATGTTAAGTGATGTTTAAACTCTATTATACCATTAAACTGGGACTGGATGGAGGGATTTCGCCGCTGACACCCCGATTTTACTTTGAGGAAATCAACACCTTGAACTGCTGTTTTGGTCAGAATGCTCAGTCCCGGATCACTAACCTTTAACCTAACTACCTTTAACACTCTCTAAAACATTAGATTCTTTGATTCTTAGGAACATACCATGAATTCGTAATATAGACGAAACATATGTATCTTTAACCCATAAACCATAAAAGGTTCTAGATGATGTTGACCAAAAATGTTCATAGACGCATTTGCAATCCCTGTGACGGCAAAAGTGTTATTTCCTGTGTAAATTCGACCGTAAATAATGCATCTCCACTTGTAATCGTAAAGGGTCTAACAGAAAAGTCTTTTAGATCATATAATCTCTCGAGAGGATCATTTAGGACTCAAATTTATCATACTTGATAGTCAAAGTTCTCATAAGGCTTCGTTTGAAAGAAGTTGCACGTGCTAACAATATCCAACTTTTCTTCTTACCTCCCCACACAACTGAATATCCTAAAGAAAACAATCCTCGGCCCCTTTGAAAGAAAATAGAATAAGATTTACACTAATTTTATGAATCATCAGAGTAGTTTGGTTTGTGTTTTATGTCCTTTTCAACATTTTTGTCTCAGTTATATTGTGACATGGAAGCAGGAGGTAACAAACCTCTTAAACACAGTGGTGCAATAGAATTGACCAGCGCGTAACCACTACACCAGTCCTGTCCCATTCACCGGGGAATTTTGTTTGTAAATGGGAGTGGTCGCAATTGTTTTCAGACGCTTAAAATAAGTGTCACCAAAACGAATGTCACTAAGGGTTTTGAAAGTATGTGGCATATTTCCAGTTGACGCTGACAAGATTCTAGAGAGTGGCACCATCTTTGCCCTTTGACAGCGGATGTGAGACAATATCTCCCGGCAGTACAGGATCAGAGTCATCTGTTTTCGCACTAACTGCTATCAATACGGTGGATATACAAATTAAATACCCTCTATGCTACCATCAACAAGGTCAACAGTATATGACGTCATTGCGACTTATATGCTGATTCATATAGCCTCCTCGAATTGTTGATATCTGAGGAGATTGTCCGTTTTTACCCTATTCTACCTTGATTGATCCTAACTATGGTTAAACCTATCAAATATTGCAAAGCCTATGGTTACTCTAGAGAAGATGAAAAAAGTTATCTCGATGATAAATCTAGAGTATAAAACAATCTTCGCTATCTTTTCTAAAGCAAGAAAGATATTATGAACGAATATTCCATAAAAAGTCCTTGACGGTTTACCTTTAAATGAAATACCTCACGTAATGCTTACAAATGTGAATTTAAGTATTGTATTACTGGTTGAAAGACGATGGCTATGTTACCGCGTAACACTTTTGATATTTACATCCAAATCTGTCACTCCACTTCAAAGTTAAATGTCGGACACTGCGTGTATTAGTCTGATTTTGAACCATACCTAACTCTTATACTTGGATCACTTTGACAGTCGTTGATGAAAATGAGAAACAGCAATTGCTAACTTGTAAGCTTTTCCTACTCTACAGGCACTTGAAGTTGTATACTATACATTGGCGGACCCGGAATGAATGACTAAATCTCGCCTTAGATGGGAGTTTTACAAGGATGTTATCTTTCGCTGTTTTGTACGTAAGCGTTGAAAGGACGAGTATCCCTTTCGAGAATCAACTGAATGATTGCTTTGTAATATACATGTTCGGTATATAGTAATTGTGTAACTAGCGTTATTTCTATTGAACGTCCAAAGTCGGCGCTTCAGCTGCAATAAAAACGAATTTGTTGTGATGTCATATATCTTAATGCTTTCTTTTTTTTTTAAATCTTTTAAGTCCAGTTTGTTCTTTTACGAATGTCACACTTATTCCCTTTGCTGTGTGGAGCTCGTAAACAAATTTCCCGCAGAGGGTTTGACTTAAGTGTGTTATTATACCCTTTTCCCCGGTGTTATGTGGTTGTGATACTTTTTACACAGGGTTTGTTCACATTCATGTATATATACAGTGCTGAATTATATTGTTTCGTCTGTATGTCAGGGCATTCACGGCGGGTGTTTCAAGCAAAACAGGAGACGTTCGCTCATACCGGGCACCTGGTCTCGCCTCGGAATTTCAGGGGTCCGTGAACGTCAACTGTGGTACATGGTTGTTAGTATTACAGTCAGGTTACACCAGTTATTTTCGTATTTTACCGCCAGGATAATATGTTTCCGTAGTTGTTGCTGTTGCTACATCGTTCTCTGTCCGTACAAGGAAATGTTAAATTGGTTTATGGATATTTGTCTATCATTACGTCAAATAACATTCTCATGGACACAAGGAGTATAGTGTTTCATGCCATTAGAAATATTTACATTTCAACTCAGACTATGTTTACATTCGATTTCCTAACATTAAACGGTTAAGACATAACTTGTCGAAATGCGCATATGGTGCACTAAATTAAAAGATATATATACAGTAGCGGATTTAGAGGGCCCCCCCCCCTTTTGTTACTTTACTAGTAAAAATCCAGATTTTGCACCAAAAATGAGAAGTTTGGCTAATACCCATTTGGGCCCCCATTTTCGGAAATTCTGGATCCGCCACTAATATGTTCTATATTTATTACAAATGTTGTTGCCTTCTATGTCAAAAACTTTCTTTGAAAATTATATCTGTATGTAAATTTGACAACGAATTCTCATAACGAACCAACTGAGATATACAGATGTCATATGATGGGAGTTTAGCGACATCACCATGCAAATAAGGGAAATTTACGATAGGAAATCCATAAGTCTCGCGTGTATCGTAAATATTAGTATGAATTATTGTTCTTATTGTATAGCTCCATGGTGACTTCTGTCACATAACTGAGCCAGTAACTCCTCTTATATCTTATGTATTATATATATATTATGTATTATATATATATATATATATATATATATATATATATATATATATATATATATATATATATATATATATATATATATATATATATATTAAAATTCATAATAAAATATTCGTTCATATTATGTTATTAAAACTTAGTAATTAAATAACCTAATGCGAAAATTTAATTTGTTGCAACGTGAGGAGTGCTCTAGAAGACAGATCTACTTAAACATATGAAGCGTTAATTTTGAAGGCAATTTACTAAAGTTTATCACTTGAATGAATGTGCTTGTCTAGTGCATCAGAGTACAACTTCAAATCTGCATCCGAGTATATTAGACAAGTGTAGAGTCACATAATCCACTACAGCAAATTTGAAAATCTCAAATCTAGACTTCCTCATGTCATTCTGAGCTAAAACACTTTTACGAGTATTTCATTACTGGATGTTAATAAGAGGATAGAAATGTTACATAAAACTGCAATCCATTTTGTGTTTTTCTTGTGACTTTTTGTTTAATAATAGTGGTTAAGACTACATCTCAACTAAAAAAAAGAAACCTATTGCGCAAACCAAAACGTTGTGAAAATTTGTGTAAATCGGAGAGAATGCGACTACTGTATTGACGTCTTAGTGGCTGATTTACATTTTATAGGTAAGAAAAGCACACCCCTAGGCTAAAACCAAACAAACTGAAGGGATGTTGATATGAAGCAAGGATAAAAAAAAAACAACCGGAAATTAACGAAGGGACACACAAAAAGTGGAAAGACAATTACGCATTGTATGTTACTTTACCTATATGCAACAAAAAGTATAAGAATGTTTATTTTGTCAATACTACCTGGAGAAGTCCTTTTCTCAGACCTTGTTCCTAAGTTCACACCTGGTAAATTCCACAAAATAATTATACTACTTACCTTATCAGAAACAAAGATTTTGTAAAAATTGACTGAAAAATCCAATTGATCCTTTCCATCATGGTCGCAATACTATTGCAGGTTCCTTGTTCAAGCGACTTTATCTATATAAATGGCAAATTGTATGGTGAAACACTCATCTACTTGCATTTGCATTTAACAAATTTAAGTGCAATCCTACTTTACCTGATAATCGATCTGGTTAACATTCGACAGATATGCTTTATCACGCATAAGAGAAAAAGAGGACAAAGCTTTCCGTGCACCAGGATGTCAGAAATTGCAGGAATTTAGGTGATGAATTATTTATTGCAAACGGAGGCCCTAGTGCAAATGTATGAATTGTATAACAGGCTTCAAACCCTGAGTTATATTTGCGTTTTCTGTAAAGGCCATTACTCCTCCGGGGTACCTGGTCTCTGAAATTAAGTGGTCCGTCTGCTAAGGTACATTGCTGTTAGTGCCATAGTCACTTAACTCCAGAAGACATCTAAGATATATGACACAATCACAAAGGACATAAAAGAGGATAATAGTCTTATATACATAGAAAACGACATTGAAAGTATTCGGTCGTACTGCAGTTACGATATCGACTTATGACGGTCAATTAAAGGAATAAACCTCTCTCCATTGGTTTAGTTAACCGTTTTGAAGGCGCTTAGCACAAATGAACTCGCCGCAATCAGAGAACTTATTTTAAATTTTTTCGTGGAACCTTGAGAAAAATACTTTGAAAATTATCACAGGCCATCCTTCTGGATTCTGATTAGTTGCTCATGAACACTGATGCGCAATTGTTGTAATGAAGTTATTTTACTTAAAAACGCTGATAAAAATTGTTATTGATATCATGTTTCTCCTTCATCTTAGGCTGCATTAATTATGTTGCTTTTGGAATTATTTCTTGTAACTTGGTGATCTGTTGCCAGTTAAATCGAATACCTTTATGGCCTCCTAAAATGTCAGGAAAATCAATGGTTGCTACATGACTGGAAAAATGCATAAGGAACCTCTAGCAGAGTTCCATATCGATGCAGTCTGATGTGGTAAATAGAGATCTTGTCAGTGGTTGCATGCGTTCATCGATCTGCTTCTTGGATAAATTAAGATTGGCAAATTCACGATGAGGCAAGACACTGCTTGATGGATGCTATGAGAGGTACGGATGCAGCGCTACTCGATGGACGATTACTTTCCCCGCCTATCTGCTCATTATGAAGCCCGTATCGCCTGCATTCCAGATTTGAAATGGCTTATCAAACTGACCCCTTTTGAAGAAATCCAAAACAAATGATATACTAGTTGTCCATGGCATGTCTGGTTAATATAGTTCTGGAACTTTCTTGTCCGTTATAAGAGCGAATTGCGACTGTTTGGTAGTAACATGCCACGAATAAATAGTACCAATAATGATTACAGTAATCGAGCATAACGTTCTTGCAAGGTGACTTTATTTTTCTTTTCTTTGGTAACTTTTTGAACAAATTGTAGGAACTTTTTAGGCATCGAGACCATGTCCTTCTAGGCAATGAATTCTTCTAACGTTTTGTATAATACTGAAGAATAGCCATTTCTACTACTCGTTCAGACCACCCTTTGCACCCCTCTCTATACAAACCCTGAAGACAGATTGAATATAGCACAGTTTCTTCATTAGGTTCCTCTTGTTCTACTACTAATTGGATTGAATTATTTGTTGTACTCTTTTGCTTTTCTTGGGCGATACTGAATACCAAAATTTCATTTAATATATTCTTTACCTGACTGGAAGCATTATCATACTGTAAAATGAATGGAAAAATAGATCAATTAGAATATGAAAACAACTTAACTAACTTATCCACATTATCATTGTCCACGACCCTCCAGAATCCGTTTGATGGGATGGATGAGTATACATGCAATTGACCTTCTTGAATATAAATATCTTTACCTCTCACCCGACCTATGCTAGCCTTTTGGGACTTTCTAGTGATACTAGGTCAATTAAAGCTGTCCTAAAGGGACAAATATCCCCCGCGGCAACAAAATTGCAACATGCAATAATTCATCCCACGATACATTACTGGTAAAAGTGTATGGATATCCCAAGGTCATATCTTCAATGACACAGTGCTTTCATAGCCAAAATCCTTGTTCGGGCCATAATTTTTTACTGCCAAGATGGATTTGGAAATTATATCACACAATTTCCATGACCCAAGGGTGTTTCATGACCTTGACTCAAGAATATATCTCCAAGGTAAGGTCACAGTGCACGCATTGTCAAATCATTGTACGGATCATAACTCATTATTGCTATGTATACGTAGGATCTGGATAATATTTCACACAGTTGTTTTCCATGATCCATGGGCGTGTAACACATTGTACCGAGCGTGTTGTGTGTCTGTCCATTAAACTCGTCCGAGGCATGTCTTCCTTTTACTTGTGGGGGGGGGGGGGGTATTTTAAAAATTGTATTGAACCAAGGTCAAATCTAGAAGGTCAGGGTCATACACAGACAGAAGTTTTGCCCGAGTCGTAACTTCTTCCATTTAATTTGGAGGGAAATACTATTTTACACAATTGTTGTCCATGAATCAAGAATGTGTAATGACCTTGAACCAAGATCATATCTAAAAAGGTCAAAATCAGAGTGCACACAAACTAGATTGTTTTCATTGATTATAACTCAAAATGTGCAAGTGGGACATCCATTACACTTATACTAGTGATGTATTTTGGGATGAATTATTGCTTATTCAACTTTTTGCGGGAGGTATTTGTCCCGTAAGGAGAGCTCTAGTTTATATTCAGGAAAAAATCAAATTTCATCATGATGAGGTATTCTAGAAAATACAGCTGAAATATTCATAGGAGTTATGTTTCTTTGTAAATGTGAAGAAATTTCACTGAAACGATCCCTTGGTATTAAATGTCTGTACCTATGAAGAAAATTACTATTACTTTAGCTACTACTACTACTACTACTACAATGTCGTCTCTTTCTCTTGATCTGTGATTGCTTTCCCTATTCTATAGTAATAATTCCTGTGTCTAATATATTTTTCCTCGTCCGTGGATAGTATCAAAATATGATCAAAGTAAGCGATTGCGAGTTCCTCGCTTTCTTGTAATACGATATTGATAATTGCTTGGAATAGTATTAGGTGCCATATTCAGACTAAACCGAATGAAACAACCCCGTTTTAAATGCGAAAAACGTTGCCTTTTATTTGCTATCATCCCCATGTTGGTTCTTTCAGTATCAACTCTTAGTGTAACGCTGAGAAATATTTCGCAATTCCAAGGAGTGACAAGATGTTATCAGTCAGTGGCAAGGGAAAAGATATTGGTCGCATAACTCTGCACACATCCTATCATTTCCATCGTTCTGCTGAATGACCATGGTGATTTTAATCGTTCAATAAATTTAGCTTCAAGCACCTCATATACATGTATTTTTTGTCTTCAATTTTTCATTTGTTCAAAGACGTAATTTACAGTCTACTTTTTCATACGGTCTGTTCCTCGGCTGTGTCAATCCTTGCTTTGACAATGTCTGTATCTTTCTAAGCGAATAAATCCTTGTTCCGTTTGAGTACTTCTGTTTTTCGTATCTTGTATCTCTCTGGTTGTTCTATTAGTTCGACCCTTTCTTTATCTTCATTGTCCTATGTCAATTTCTATTGACTTTCGGAAGCCTTCATTAAATGTCACGTGACATGCAGCCACAGCATCTACCTGATTTTTAATTACTGTTTTGTGGAGTCTTGGAAAAATACATCACATTTCTTGAGCATATCTTTTCCCAAAATCAAATTCTATTGAATCATAATGTCACATAGATCTTTTGAGAAAAATGGGTTTATAGTATAGGGTATTGATTGCTTGACCTGAAGCGTTTAGTGGTTTTCAGTCTGTGGCTTCTAAGGTAGGGATAATCTTAACTAGCAGGTTTTCTTGGCAAATTATTGAATATTTTCTTACTTATATTAATTGTGTTAATCAGTGTATGAGATCTTAACTTCCCTAGTCTAATAATTCCAGAATTCGAGTTTCTATTCAATTTATCTGAAAAGTAATTGCTTTTATTCATTCTTTTACCTATCTAAAGGTTTCTTTACACATGTTTAGCCCCCTCCACTGATTTCCTGTAATGAAAACTGTATTGTTTCAACGGTTCCTAACCTGCTGGCCATAAAATAGTACTCAATTCCTGTTTGGTATTTCTATACCTGTTCTAACTCTTTAAATATGAGCTATCATATGACATATCCAGTACTCTGCTCCTTAGTCTGAGATTCTCTGCCCTCTTCTCACTTTTGATATCGGCTGTTTGTGAAAGAGGGCCAGAGAGACATTGCTCATCAAAAGCTGGAATTTTAGCGATACCAGCAGGTATCGGGATGTGCAAGTATCAGGCGACAAATAAACTTTTGCACAAGGAACTTGCAACCTGTACCTGTATCGCTAAAAGTCCAACTTTTGATAAACACTCCTACAAACAGCCGATATCGAAAGTGGGAGAAGGGCAGAGAATCTCGGACTATCATTCTCTGACTATCTGCTCCTGTAATCCAGTTAAAGGGATGAAGTTTTGCTTTACTAACATTTGATAGTTTGATTTGATTTGATTTTGATTTGTTTTACAGAGGAGGAGCATTATAACCCATTCTTTGTTCAGTTTTTCTAGGATTTGCTTACTGTCTCGGTTTTGCTTCAAAGATCATGATTTTTGTCGCTTGTTTGTTTTCGGTTGCGTTTACAACATGAGTTTATGATTTATTGTGTGCCAGAGATCTATTTACATCGTCTATATTTGTCTCCTGTCATTTTGTGGTAATGATAAACAATTTGGCCATGCTGTTTTTGGCATTAGTAATGTTGAAGGTAACGGTGCATCAGTAAGCACGATGAATATTAGACTTAACATTTTATTAACTTTTACCAATGTTTGAAGCATAGTCAGATTCAGTTTTGCTCTTTCATAACAACTTCGATGACGTGTAATGCTTTCATCTGATTTTTACCACATTGTGTGAGCGCCTTCGTCTAACGGTTTCTTGGTCTTAAGGTTTGTAGCAGTATGGTAAGTTAAGGGGTTCAAGAGATACATGAACGGCGTGATGCTGATCTGGTGGACGTTGTTCGCTTGAACCTTTATATTCGTTCTTCATTTCCATATGTAATCAAGGAGTCCCCTTAAAGTTGCACTAGCTGTCAGAATTGGTATTTCATAAATGTTATGTATCATTTACTTATCTGAAGCTTAATACGATAAAACTACAAAATACAGTTACATTAAATCGAAAGTCGGCTCTGTTGCCGACATAAACGCGTTTATGAGAACCTGAAAAATTGAGAAATGTCCGTTATCCTCACCATTTACTCAACATTTGACATGCATGTGGATCGGGTCAGCATATCACGTGACAAAAACAAAGACCTCGAGTGTAACGGTTAGTATAACTTCGTAAAACGTGTTTTATCAACTCTATAGACACTTTTAGATGTGTAAGTACACACTAACTACACAAAGGCACAGAAAAAGATGATAGGTAATACTGTCATAAGTAATTTGACTTTATACAATGAATATTTTAAAGATTTATGTCACAGTTATGCCACAGTTGTCCAACGTGGTTGGATCGAGGGGCCCCAAAAAGGGGCTCATAAAGAATTTTTTCACAGAATTTTTTTTCAGAAAAATTAGAATTTTATAAAAATTGTATCTATAAATTTAACCATAGAGCACCATATATTGATATAATTCCATCTAAACTTGATAGAGGGACCTTGGCAAAATTAGACGTAGGGCTCACAAGCCCTAAATTGAAAGAGGAAGATATATTAATATAAATAAAAATGACAGACTGTGTAAAGTCTGTACTGATAATATTGTTGAAACCCACTTCTTATGAGAATGTTGTAAATATGAAAATGAAAGAAATATTTTCATTGACTCAATGTCTAAACGTTATAATAGATTTTGTTTTTTCAATTCAGGGTCAAAACATCTTTATTGTTTAATGATGAGAGTGCTAGTGTTAAAGGCAACATCTAATTACATACTAACCTTGTTAAAAATTAGATGTGAGTCATTACACACATAGTTTTATTTAATGTGTCTCGTACTGAGAGGACTCGCTACGCATTATAAATACACATTAATATACTGTAATCTCTCTATACCATTTTTGAACTATGTATCATTTTTATACCTCTGTATTTTTGTATTTGCTATTGGGCTCATGCCAGTATAGCACTGTATCGTTCTGTGGGCATTCTCTCCAACATTTAAAGACCCTTAATTTTAACACAGGCAGATTAATACTGTATGACACTCTACTGCCATATACGCCTTATACTGTCATATTGTTTGTTCGTTTATTCTTAGGCAACAACCATTGTAAGATTAGATGTGATACACCAATAAAGAATTTGAATTTGAATACTGTGACAGTATTGTATTTTGATCATAACGTTATCACAACAAAGTGGAGTACATGTATATATAACAGCCTAGTTACATCTATAATAAATTGTAATTTACCCACTGAAGGAACAAGAAAAAAAAAGGAATAGTGTTTTGGGAGTTAGCCACCCCCGGCACACACACACACACACACACACTTCTGTTCCCGTTTGTTGTCTTCACTTATAAGCATTTTATTTGTAACAGTTATAGTTATTTATAGCACACTGTAGTAGATTCTGATTCACAAATTTATTTGCCTTGAAGACAACATTTACTCACATGTCCAATTCAATAAATACCCCCCCCCCCTTTTTTTTTCTTTCTCCAACAATTGCATTATTCTTATCCATACCTTTCATATTGTTTTGAATATCTAATGCTGAAGGAAATAAAATGTTTTCTGATGTTTCTTGGAAAAACACCAATTCAACCTCCATATATTATTTTATTATGACAGAATATCATTTTTATTGGATAATATCTCATCATTTCTGTAGATCTGCATGAAGTTATGTGAAAGTAAAATTTGAATGCAGCCCTTCATAATGCTGTCTTTTACGAGAAGTGTCATTCTGTACGATAAAAGTGGGTCATAGGAAAATTGATGGAGAACTTTTAAAACTGGCCCCTATCTTTTTTCGAAAATATCTGAGATGTGACAATGTGTTAAAATGAGTTCTTCTTCCATTGAAGCTAAGGACTGCATTTGCTGAGCATCATCTCACTGTGTTTGTTACTAAAGACGATTAAAAAATGTTACAAGTATCAGTATTATACTTTACTTGTAAATGTGTATTGTATTTCTATTTGATAATATCTATATTATCATAGTATTTATAAATACACATGTAACCTCAGTGACAAAATAGGCTACAGTCCTGCTTGAAACACACTATAGCTTTTAACTTTATCAAATCCAGGTTTGATCCCAGATCAAGGCAGCTAGGAATGAAGATACTTAAGCTTATTTATAATGTAATATACATTTCCATTATAGGATAGTAGTATAGCAGATTAACAAATAAATAATAAACTAATAATAATAATAATAAAATAAAATAGATAATAAAATATAAACAATAAATAGCAAGCCAAGAAAGTGTTAGAATAATGACATAAATTAATTAATCTAGAGGCCACGGAATGAGAAGGAATAAAAGAATAATAGGAATGTTTTCAAACTGCTAAAAGAAAGGAATGCAAGATTAGAGTTGCAACAGCTAATATGATATATATGACCTTGAACTCTTATATGCTACTCTACAGAATTTAGAAGTATTATGGTAGAAATGGTCAAGGGCATCACATTTGAAAGTTTATTTACATTGCATATTATAGATGTTATTTGATATCAATTGTTACAAAAGATTATAAAACATTAATAATGAAAGCCTTTAAAATTTACTTATCATGTTTGTTTCATTAACTGCATGTCTTCTTGTAATTGCACATTAATGTATTCATAATTTTGCAGAAATGACAAACGATGAAAAAAGAAAGTTTCCATAGCCGTCATGAAAGATGTATCAAATATTAAAGGTCAAGATGGAGACCTACACCCATGTCCAGAAATTTATTAGAAACTGCTAGCTGTCAGAATTGTTCTAAAACTTTCATAGCCATTGTATATATGTTATTTCATAATGTTTCATCCTTGTCGCATAGGTAAATCTATTGTGCTATGCAAGTTATACACAAAATAAAAGGTTGGATTTTGAAGGCATTGGGTAAAGAGTATTCATGATCCCATACTCTAAAGTTGTTTTGACTGACCAACTTTTAATGTGATGAACTGTAGAAGTAGTAAAGGGCAATATTGTAGCCTTCTTTGGAAACCTCTTAAGAAGGCCTTGCTCTACCTGACATTTAAGATGTTTAGAACTTATTTGGTTAATAGATTAATCTTTCCGAAGTAATATTAACAGAAATCTGAAGTCCTTTCTTCTCTGTGTTTTAATTTCACCCAATACAAGTCATACTGAAATATGGTAACAGAAGGTTACCCTTTTAACCTCGAACATAATGGCAGTGTCTAGGCTAAAGCTGGTATTACCCATATTGATTGCAAGCTAAATCATTTACATATGTATCCATGGTCCCATATGTAAATATAAAAGAAAAAATAATTATATATTCAGTGTTTAAATGATGTAATACTTGTATTCATTTATATACATATTCATATATAAATGCCTTTATACAATTAAAGAAAAAAGAGGAGTTACTGGCTCAGTTATGTGGCAGAAGTCACCATGGAGCTATAGAATTAAGAAATATTTTGTAAATACAAATGTGTATGTGTTCAAGTGATTGTATTCATGATCATAACTGAAATATTTACAGCTATCATAGAGTCAGATTTCATCATTTTAATTCATATACAGAATTGTACATCTACTCATATCATTTAAAATTTTTTTTATATATATCTATTTATTGAAATGCTTCAGTTTTCACAATGACTTGTGTTCTTTTATAAGAAGTAAAAATTAAAATTACACTTTTTCAGCACATGTTGCAATTGCTTTTTCTTAATAATGCTGGTATTTGACAAATTGACAGAACATCTGAAGAGGCTAAAGCTTTGGTTATGCACTGTGACTTTTCAGGTCTTTATTTAGCTCAGTAGTACGGATACCAAAGCAAAGAAGTTAGTTTCCCTCTATATATTACATACACTGAAGCTGTCTTCCAAATACACCTAGAATGTGTGCTTTATCCATTTGGGCATGTAATTGAACTCCTTTTTTCTTGACTACTATCCACTTTTAGCCTAATCTTTGTTTTATAAAGCTGGAGGTTTCTGAAAGTCAGATAATTATAAAATGAAATATGAAATGTATATATGTAATTCATTTCATTCCATCTGCTTTCATTAGTGGTATCTAAATTATACATGTTAAATTTCTATTAATAAATTGCTAACAGTATAAATAAATTAACTAAAAGTGGTCAGCGAAAGCAAAACTTGGCACTATAATGACTAATTTATATTACTAGTACTCAATTTAATTTAGGATATGTTAGACCAGTATGGGAACTGTTTTATGTATAAGTAGAACTAGAAAAGTTCTTGTAGAAAACAAAAACATATTGTATAGGCTTACTGGGAATTTAGCCTTGCAAATATAAACTTGGTTCTAGGTCATAACACACCCTTGTGTCACTGGAAACAATTGACAGAAATATGAAACAGATTTAAAATTATGTTATGTCTTAGTGTGTCAGTGTACCTGAACCTTGGAGTAATATGACCTTGGTTCAAGTCAGAACACACCATTGTATCGTGTAACACTTGTAAAAAGTATCAACCACATCAAAAGCATAGAGATTTTATGATCTGGACAAACTTGGATGGAAAGACAGAGATAAGGATAGAATGATTCCTATATACATGTACCCACAAAATTCTGTTAGTTGGAGCTGTAATTAATTATCATTAATACTCACTAGGTTTAAAGTCAGATTCTGTATCATCATCTGTGCTATGTAAAGAACTGAGTTGTTTCAATGATGCTTGATATCATAGACTTCGTCAGATCTGCATAAAAATAGAAAAACTTTTTACAAGATTATTTAATCACATTTTTATGGGAAAGTTATTGATACAATTCAACGCACATAGTATTATATTCCTTCAAAACAAAATACCAATCTGCACATAATTAAAGAAATCATATTTGATATGAACAAGCTTACATGCGGGCTGGACCATGCTTTTCAAAACTTGAATTTGAAATTTTCTAGTTACTATAAGTAGTTTTTCTATATTTAATTACTATGAAAACTAGAACTGTCCTAACGGGACAAATACCCCCTGCGGCACCAAAATTCAAAATAGGGCATAGACCAAGGACAAAAGTAATGGTTTCAAATGAAAGATCTGTTCATGAGGAATCTCATGTGCAATATAAAAGATCTACTATTTACAATTCAAAGCAGAAACATCAGATACATGGTAAAGTTTCAATTCACAAATATATCAGGGTTGGTTGGTTGATTGGTGTTTTACGTCGCTTTCAACAATATTTCAGTTATATCGCGACATGGAAGCAGGAGGTTACCAACCTCTTAAACATAGTGGCGCAACCCGGGAATCGAACCCGGATCGTCGGCGCCGCAAGCCAAGCGCTTAACCACCACACCAAGCCTGCCCCTCAAATATATCAGGGGCAGCAATCTCGCGAAGATAAAGTCTTGTGAATAGTTGCAGATTTACCCCGTACAGTACTGTAAAATGTTGGTATCGATAGAAAAGTCTTGCCACAAAGAATACAGATGTGCAGTATGAAGGTCCCATCTCTTTTCTTTCAAAAGTTATGGCTAAGGTTAAAGTTTTTAAAAAGTAAGTCAAATGTCAAGGCCAAGGTCACAAGGTCAAAAATTTTGGCACCAAAAGAAAGGTCTTGCCACAAGGAATATACATGTGTAGTATGAATACCTAGTCTCTTTTGGTTCAAAAGTTATGGCTAAGGAAGTTTATAAAAAGTAAGTCGAATGTCAAGGTCACAAGGTCAAAACTTTTGGTACCAAAAGAAAGGTCTTGCCACAAGGAATATACATGTGTAGTATGAATACCCGTGCAGTCCTTTTTGGTTCAAAAGTTATGGTCAAGGTTAAAGTTTTCTGGACAGACAGACAGACAAAGTGATTTCTATATACCCCCCCCCCCCCCAACTTCGTTTGCTTGAGGTATAATAAGAAACACTACTAGATATCTTACCTATTTACATGGAAGAATTTCCCATACATGTGTGTATTTCATATGTTGCTACTATTTGTATTATCTCTAATAAATTTAACTGTTTCATTTGACATGTCTTATGGGCAGTAAAATGATATTTTCAGTAGTCAGTCCATAATATGACTCAAATTTCAACTTTTTGGACTCAATAAAAACATGTTACATACATGTATGTTACCCTGAATAGTTTTTTTTTCCATATCATATAATTTACATGTATAACTAAGACATGTATTTCAAAAGGCACCTTTTATAATATAAAATGTAATAAAACACATACGTAATTTTTTTGAAAGCAAATTGTTTAAATTACCTGAACGATGCATGATGCTTTCGATTCCTTTTAACAAACAGTGAATCATAGAGATGGCTGCCTGAATATAATAATAATAATAGACTTGAATGGCTCCTCTTCTTTAAGTTCTTTTGGATATTAACATTGATGATGTTATTCATGGTGCCCTAAAATAACAAATACATGTGTATATGTGACAAGAAAACCCCAAGAATCCTTGTTGGCTCAATCATACCACAATTCTACAAGATATTATTTTTAATTTTTTATGTAGTATATACCCTTTATACAATTCACCATCAAATTAGTTTCATTTACCTAATAGATTTAACGTTTTACTTTATAAATGTTAAACTGTATACAACTGATAGAGTCAATCCCAGATACATTGTAGCTATGGGACCTAAGTTTGAATCCAAGAATGTCGATTACATTTGACATTGCCTATTAACTGAAGTTCAGCCATCTCTCATCAGTAAACAATATATCTTTGTTTTGAGGTGTATTTCAGTATGTGAGGTTTTCAATTGATTGTTGGCATGGGAAGAATACATGTCGATACAGATATATCTATCCAAGATGATTGTTAATTGTTGCAGTTCCCACACAGTCATTAATTTTCACCATAAATCATTATCAAATTTGAAGGATATGACGAGAGAAACATGCATGCAACAGTGAATGAATTATGCATCTATAAATATATAGATCTACATTATTCATGTACAACCCCAACAGGCCCTGGCTGTTAGGTGTGGAAAATTTATTTTAAAGATAATGGAAGAAAAAAAGGCTACAAGATTAATGTTTTAAGCATGCTCAACTGCTGAGCTTAAGTGTCCTGGCTAAGAGTACATATATATAATATATACATGTGAGCAAAGATAATATCTATGAATACAATATGAATGATTTTAATCTAAACAGAGATTATAGAACGACACTTTGCAAGGTTATTCTGTCATTTTTCATTATTAAAAGAAGTATAAATGAACAAAATACTTCCTATAAGATAGTTGCATGGTTCCTTTTTAGAGCCCTAACTTGAATTTTCCCTATATATACAACTTACAAGATGTATATATTTTCATTATGTCGTCCGCTTTGCATATTATCATGAACAATTAGATATCAGAGACTACCTTATATAATGACAGTAATTATTGAACCGTTTTCATAATGCAAAGACGTAAGTAATCAATGCAAAGACATTTCCACGTGGTGTGGAAAAATGTAAACACTCACCAAGTATTTTCTGCAATTTGACAACTCTCACAGCATCCCATCGCTCCAATGCAACTCTTATGTTATCCTTGTTCTAAACAATGTTTCGTCCCAGTCTTTTTAATCCCAGATGCCCTCGAATTCTGTCTTTAATGGGGGACGTCTCATCTTTGATAGCTCTATGTTCGTCAATATTGTTGTTGTTATTATTGAAAGTATCCTGATCTCGCGTTAGTTGGCTAGGTTATTGATACACTGGGCATGCCAAGTGAAGAAAAAATTACCGATTTTGTGCGGGTAGGTCGTAAGTATTTAATTGCATTTTAATTAATTTTTCCAATACTTATCGAACGAATATAACAATGTAATTTCGTATAAAGGGGCTAACTTCAGGAGAGAGTCCAGGGTTAAAGATCACAGCATTTGTTTTAAGACGGAAAACGACAGCTAGTGCAGATTTAAGTTCTGATAATTTTATCCTATCAAATATACCAACAAATTATGACTACAAAAATATTACATGATAAACAAAGTAAAATGATCTTGAGGACGACATTTAACGTGTGTGAGATGATAGGTTCAAAACAAAACAAATACTAGTTGCTGCTGCTATTACTACTACAAGTACTAATACTTCTATGACCACTACTACTAATACGACTACTGCTGCTGCTGCTAGCAATAATAGTATAAATAATAACACATGTAGTGATAAACTATTAGAGGTGTAATGGCTGCAGATCCTTATCTAGATTAATATTTCGGATATGGTTTCCCTCTTAAAAACCCTTGGTCATGATTTACTACACTTAATAAAGATGTCAATATCTATCCGGATTAAACGTATGCGACAACTTAAATTTTGATAACTGGTGTGTAATATTTGCTGAGTTTAGCAGGATAAAATTAAGTAATACGTCCCTTTGTAAAGAATTAAAACTTGCCATAAATCTTCAGTTGCTATGCGTCTCATGTACAAAATGTCCTCTCACAAAATAAAGTAATAATCCTTTTTCATGAATTACAACTTGCCATAAATCTTCATGGCTCATTTTATGTACAAAATGTCCTCTTGCAAAATTCAGATATATAAAATACTTGATGAATTCACAAGATTTGCCATAAGATGTTACTTTCATTTACGTTATTTAATGTTAATTCTCTTTACCTAAATTCAATATATACAAGTGTATAAAGAGTATCAGGTTCATTGTACTGCCATATTCACAAAAATAACCCTTCCGACGTCAAGATTAATTTAATTCTTGTACATTATGATATACGATAGAGCTTTTTGGAAAATGTTGAAATATCATTTTTATGTTGAGCTCACATGTTTCGGATTTAAGATCGAAAATCCCACAGTGACTTTTATGATATGTATCTTGAAATTTTCTATTTCAGTAGATAACACATGAGCAGTCTATATTGAGTGAAGACTTGACTGACATGGTCGTGTTATATGTTCCATGTTCATGTTTTACATTCAGAAGTCCGTATACCAGTTTTACAAAACTATTTTATGTGAATGTATATATTGTGGCAGTGTGTGTTGAGTCAGTTGTTTGAAACGCTCCTTTATTACAGTACTAAATGACACACATATTTTATTAAGAGAAAGTGACACAATACAGACTTTGCATTGCAATAAGTATCGTTTTTTGCCCACAATTACTCAAACGTATGGATGTTTCATACTAAATAAAACCAGACCGGCAACTTTTTCACCAGCTGTAGATAAAACTTTTATTCCCTTCTAGTGATCGAGTGGAGGTACAATAACGTTAATGGTATCAAATTTGCAAAATTACGCAATGAATGGATTGTGGCCCTATCATCAAAATGACTATGGGCAAGTCTGTTGATATGTAATGTATTGTTAGATCGCCTATATTTCATTTTGTCTAAGTTAAGGCAGGAATAAATGGGCTGCTTATACCTTTTCTCCCTTCCCTTTCCTCATTTAACTAGTCTCTACTACTTCATGCAGAACAATATTTGAATTGCAGAGTCTTTCCTCAAATACACAACTAAAATGACAAATATATCATTATATGGGGACAAATAAGTATGACTCCCCTCCTTTTTGCTTCTCTCCTTCTGTTCCTTTTGCCCCATTTAAGTCCTTATCCCTTTTTGCATGCCTTTCCCATCGTGTTCTTCCTCCTATCTCTTCTCTCCCATTTCTCCATCCCACACATCTTTTCCATTTCTGAGGTTTTCGCGAAATTCGAACCTTAGAATGTACAAGTCAGACTCCTACAGCAATCAAAGACGCCAGCAAAAACACGATAAATAACATTATAAGCGAACTAATTCCTCTTTAGGGCACATATATCCAGAGTCTTTCTCATTCCCTCTCCACCAGTCGTGGATATTATTGTACACTCTTCTATATTTTTCCCTATGGAATAGTCTACGGCATAGCTCACAATATGGATTGCGCTTCATCTCTCTGTGAAGATTGTCAGTATTGACATGATGGTACGAACGTTTGTAAGTAAAATACTTGTTATACTCTATCTCATTGCCACCTATGTGCTTGAGAAACATTATTAGATGTTCTACAGTTTTGAATTTATTGACGTCGATATAAGAGGAAGGGGGTAAGTAAAGGTCATAGGTTAGCCCACCACTCACGATAGGAATTATGTACTTCTCATAACACTTTAAAGGTTTCTCCGTTATATAGTCCCTGCAATGAGCGTTTTCTGCCGCGTAATAATATTTATATGAGCTATCAATGCATAGTTTCCCTCTTGTACAATTTGGTAATCCTTTACCACATCTTCCGAAAACGTCGATAGTGAAATTTTTTTGAAGAGTGCGAATAAGATTTTCTCTTTTTCCTGGAGTTTTACAGTGACTAACAAACCATAAGATATCCTTTTTTAATTTCGTTTTAATTTGGGAAACACTATCTGTTGTAGATCCTTTAACAACACCCCCGTAAAATAATGGAATATCTGAATCGCGCCTATACGTCATAGTCCAGTTGAACAGATTATTCCATTTCTTAATTCCATTAGGTAAGTAAGACGGTGCTTCCTGATCCATAAATATCCAGACCTGTCCTGAGTATTTCTTGGGAACATTATATACACCCTCAACCTCAAAAACAACTGCATGGACATTATGTACATGCTTTCTGTCAACTGAAATTTCACATTTTATATCAGGGCAATATTTTTGGAATTCATTGCGCACGAAGGCTTGACTTTTATAAATGGGATGCCACAGGAGAATTCTTTTTGTTTCGTTCCTTTCAACATTTTGCATCATTGTTTCAGTATTCTGTGAATGTAATCGCAGCCTAGATTGCATTTGAGAAAAGGTATGAAAGGGAAGTAGTCGGTGGAGCTTAGATACTGGATGGATGACCTCATCTATATCGACATTTTGGGTGATAACCAGCCAACAGGTAAAGGTCACCAAAGAAACGAACAGACTGAAATAGAAAAAAGAAGATATATTAAAAGCTGAAACATCTCACAAGTTCTCCAAAGGCAAGTAACATAAAATAATGAACAATAAACTCGGAATTCACTATATATCGGTCTCCTGGTGAACTTATTAGAATTTCTAATAAATTCACCAGACGAAAAAAGGTCAGGAGACCGATATATATGGAATCCGAGTTTATTGTTCTTTATTTCATTAAAAGTTGTTTTATGTTCATCCTCACATACCAAACTAAATTCATAAGTTAAATAGAAAGGAGCGAAATATATAAGATAGACAAGAAAGATCAATACATGGCTAGAGAATGTAAATCAATAGTTGGGAAAAAACCCACAATACAGAAAATAAATACAATACAGTAATAGATCAATTTCATAATAAATCAATTACCTAAATATGTGATGATCAAATTGATAGTCGTTACCTACCGATGGAAACCGTCTTGTATCTGAAACTCTGCAATTCCGTGTATAATTCAATCAAAAATGATGATTAATTCAAAAGGGTTTCATACAGTAAACTTGTAAATTTCTTTTCTGATTTGCCTATCTTTTTTCAATATTGTTAAAGTATCATAAATGAGAAATTAGGAATGCCTGTTTCAAATGAGGTATTTCAATATTGTAAAAATGTGAATGAATAAATACGGGTTGACTCAGAAGGTGCCCAACAACGGCAGTTAACTCTAACAGAATGGCCTTTTGAAACTGATCCATAGATATACTGGGGAAAAGTAACCACAGGATGGCATTTTGATATAATGGGCCTCGCCGCCATTAACTACGGTCCTAATGTAAAGGGAGGAAATAAAACGTATTTCCGCAAAGATGACGTAAAGAAAAATGAAGCCATGAGGTTGCTAACGTTTAACGTCTTTTCTAACTCATACAGTTGGGTGCAGTCCTAACCTTACATTCAAGTGCACTTGACAAGTGCGCTTCAAGTTTAGTTTTTCGTCCTGAATACCAGTCATAAAGTTTAGTCAAGTGCACTTGATGTCAAGTTTACTTTAAAGTAATCCCGTCTTCAAGTATACTATCAGGTGACACCAAGTTTACTTTTCACGTATATTTATTACAATTATCCAGTTTCGTATAACACGATAGAAATAATTGTCTTATTATGTACAATTGCATATTTTATAAAAAAAACCCCTGTTTTAATAGAAAAATATAGTAAATGTACATGTATATAGAAAGTAAACTAAACTTGAAGTGCACTTGGAGTTTACTACTAAACTTGATTCCAAGTTTTTTCTATTGTCGCCAAGTAAACTTGAAAAGCAGTCATAAAGTTAACTTGAAGTGCACTTTATGTAAGGTTAGGACTACACCTAACTGTAGTACAAAAGCGCCGCCTGAGGGACGGCGAAGCTCATTCAATCCAATGTTTGCACATCTGTCACAACTCTGATTCTCCTGTGGGTGGCGTATATAGAGCAATTATTCTTTTCACCTGGGAGGGATGTCGCACCGCTCTTCAAACAAGCAAGCCATTAACTTCTTGAGTATGTAGGGCATGCTGAATATCTTACGTGCCAATATACGTCGTAGTCCACTTTCTTCTCTTCTCCAGAAATATTCACACCTGTCCTAAATATTTTTGTATCTTTTATATAAACTCAATTTCAAAAAAACAAATGCATGTGCATTATGTATTGCTTTTTGTCGAGTGTAAATTCATATATGATATTTGGAAAAAGTTTTGTAATTCAAAACGAAAGGAGGCTTTTTTCCTCTCCCTCCCTCTCTCTTTTTTCCTTTTTTTGTTAATCTATAAAGTAAATGCCGCAGGAGATTTCTTTTTTCAACAAATTTCATTTTGGATCGTCTCAATGAATTAAAAACTTCCGACATTGATGTATCAAGTAGAAGATACGCTCTCAGTTGTGTATTTTGTCTTGAGTTCCACTGGATATATGGATAAATATTAAGTTGATCTTTAGATAAAAAGTTGTTAATCGATCGGTTTTTTTGTCGAAAGCCCTAATTCTTTCCGTAAGTTTTAGGTTTTGACAAAATAAAAAAAAATCAGGATGTTTGAACGTTTTATAAAAGTTTATACGATACTATCAGTTTTGGTTCGGTGTCTCGCGCAAGTGTGGTGCTGCTCTTTGTCGCAAGTGTTGTCGTGATTCTTAACTTGTATTTTTATTGCTAGTGCAGTTGAAATATGTACTCGATCGAAAATAAAAAGGGGATAAAGTAGCATTCCTGCCTTGGTTGTTTTACCTAATTGCAGAATACGAAAGTGACTGGTATCAATTGACTCTGGCCCTAACAACAATGCACAACAACCAACATTCACGGACCCCTAAAATTTAGAATTTAGACCAGGTGCCCTGGAGCAGTAAGCATCTCCTGAAAAGGAAGCCACATCAACCATGAATGCTCTTTAAATCTTTTATTACACACATCAACTTGTTTTTAAGTGTTTTTGTAATCTTATGTGAACTATACGTCAAACTTTCATGACACGCAAAACACAACACAAAATGCCGCTAGACGCCATCATGCATGCTTATAATCTGGTCCTTCGTTTTAATGGAAGATAATAAAATGGGCTTCAAAGGATCTCATTATTATTATTATTATTATTATTATTATTATTATTATTATTATTATTATTATTTCAATATAACAATATATTAGTTATATATATATATATATATATATATATATATATATATATATATATATATATATATATATATATATATATATATATATATATATATATTATAAGTGATTGGCTAAGAGGACCACGAGTATTTATGTTGCCATAAAGGATACCCTTGAATTAAGGGGACTTTTTCTGGTCTCCTAAATATTTTGCAAAATACGAAAATAACTGGTACAAATCCAAGATATTGTTCCGAAATCCACAACTCGAAGAAACACGATAATACATATGTAAATATAATATAAACAATCACCGACCTCAGTCAGAACAGAGGTGGGATAAGGTGCGATGGAGGAGTAAGCATCCCCTGCCGACCGGTCACACCGTCGTGGTGCCATAAGTATAAGCGAAATAGTATTATTCGCTGTCACAGAATAAAATAAGTATATGTCATAAGCAGTAAGAATACTGCTGTATAGTATAGGGAATACAGATATTTTAGTTACTGTGAAATAACTGGTTACTGGTGTGACATGACAATGCTACTTACAACAATGTACCACAGTGGACATTCACAGACCCTTGAAATTCAGAGGTGAGACCTAGAGAAGAAGCGTCTGTTTGGCTAGCCACACCCACCGTGAATTAAATATTTTGCGGAGTAAAACTCGACGTTCATAACTGTTTAGCAAATAAGTTTATGCCTTCAATCGTCCGACGTCTATCTATTTTAAAAACCAGTTGTTCAAAATTTCATTTTAGGAAAGAACGTTCTTGATACGTGCGTGTTGCATGTAAATCGAAATGGTTTAATATGGCCTTTAAGAGGGCAACAGAAAAATGCTGTAGGTTTTCTTAATTCGCTATATATAAGTAAAGTTGTTTAAGGAACCCATGTTTATGATTACTATTTATCGAGCATTTGACAAAAACCATCGTACATAGCACTTCGGACACAACTATATATCAGCCTAAACTCTAAAAGTGTTCCGAAGGTGTCGTGTAAGTTGATAAAAGATATGTAACCGCACAGGGATATGAAGTTATGCATTTTGAGTCTTTTTGCGACGAGCCGCGAGTTTAATCGAAACATCATTATATAATCAAAAAAGGGGGAGGGACACTTTCTATGCCCAAATCGACTTCCAGGATTCTCAGACGAATGCAACCAAACTAACCTCAACAATCTTTCTCAGATAAGTTAATTTTATGATGTATGCTGTTCTTTGCCAACAAAACTTCCTTAAACCACTTCAACAGCACAATCTCTACCTTTCACCTGCTATCCGCTGTCAGTGGAATCGAGAATTCTGTTATCTATTGACCTAACGTTCCCCTTTTTTTCATTTTAGTTATCGTTTTATATCCTTACAGATCCATTTAAACAGCCAGTAAACACAGACATTATTGTTTGTCTTTTTAGAATATTGACGTTAGCAATAAGTGATGGAAGACCAATTTGTTTTTTTTTTAATTCATTTCATGAGGAGCCGGTGTGATCCAGTGACACTGGCAGTGGTATTAATCTCACTGTGTGATCGGGAGGACTGTATTCTATTCCCCCACCTTTGGCTGTGCTCTAGAATTTTTAATTATTGCCCACTGGCCACTCATCCACGGGAAAATGACTGGTCAAAATTTATTTACCCAACGACAAAATCCACTCAACTAAAATGAAATGCCTTTAAAACATATCTGATCCTTACAATATAATATTAATCAATGTTTTACAGACGATTATTTAGTAATTTGTGACAAGGCTCAAGTTCTGTAATTTCCTAGGCATGTCTGAAATATGGCTTAATACATGCAGACCATCTTAACTTTTTTACGAAATAAATGAAGAGTACTTGCAGCAGCAAAGAAGTTTATTTGATAATTTCATGCCTTTCAGGTTGAATTTTATAAGGGTTGGAATGAAGGCTTTGAGTTGAGAATAATGTTAACACTTTCACTTACAGTCTGTAACTTGGGATTTATGTTGCCTACTATGCCTATCCTAAAGAAATATTACCAGATATCTTGTTGTTTTCTCTTTTAAAAAGTTTTTAAAATGCAACAGCAATCATAATAGCCCTATTATGTAACATCGGAAGCCATTATCTCTGGACGTTAACAATACCTATTGACTTTATTTATCAGAATGACAATGTTATGATTCAACAACTCCAAACTCCCAATACAGACTTTTTCTTGAGCGTTGCACGCTGACTAACAGTGCGGTACGGATTCCGTAAACCAGTTAATCAGACCAGTTGAATGACATTTGTTACTTCAATTGACCGTCCGAAGTCGGTATCGTAACCGCAGCACAATGGAATGTTTTTGTAATGACGTTTTTTTTCCGTGCATAATATACTTTTATCATGAGTGAACTTTTTAAGTATATATTGTATGTCAGTACAAAAGCACCGAAAAGTAGACCGTAAGTACAAACGTACTGAAAACTAGACTTATGATGCCCTCGGTGAATATCAGTCCACCAGCAGTGACACCGGCCTGGTGGTTGTAATAAATATAGAAGAAAAAAGAGGAGTTACCGGCTCAGTTATGTGGCAGAAGTCACCATGGAGCCATATACCTTTTAATTTTGTGCACCAGATGCGCATTTCGACAACTTATGTCTCATCAGTGATGCTCGTGGCCGAATGATTGATATTGGAATAAGTTTCAATCTATGGCTAAAACAAACCCAAATTGGTAAAATGAAGATATTCAATGATTGGGTAATAACTTTCCAAAGCGGGAAAATTGCACATGTAAAGCTACTCTCCCAATCACAAAAACATATCACGGGGGTGACGGGAGAGCGTTATCTATAGAAATGCTTGGTCGTGCCCGCGTCCGGTCTTTCGAATAAGACAGTAAAATTAAAACCCTATGTTCGCTAATACTTTGCATATTATAGGTTAATTTATTCAAAGTTGTTTTGATTATATATATAAGCCTAAAACAATTTAAAAAAAAGGGGGGGGGGCTTGCAAATGTTGTAATCAAATTTGTCGTATTAAGTTAGATATTGGTGTCTAAAATGCGATGTTTGTAAACAGAATGTTTACAACCAACTTATTTCGTGATCTAATTCGGAAGCCGCCGCATCATGGACACTGATGGAGGGCGAGGAAAATAAACGTGACGAGTTACTTTTAAAATCTGCATTAGAGTCTGCTAAAGTTAGTATTTACTGAAATCGTTTTCTTTTGAAGGCTCCCTTCATCGTATTTGTTTTGATTAAACTGTGCATGCGCGAAGTCTGAGTATTGTTGTATTTATGTAATACCAACTTTATTTACGAAGTATTTTCTTATGATTTTGATATCTCCGAGGTTTGAAGCAACAACAAAATTTATTAACGCAAAGTTAATAACTTTAGCCATACGACAAAAATACAGATTTTGTTTTACATGCCCAAATTTTTAAAATTATGCCGAATTGTAAGGTATACAACTTTAAACCGAGGCCCTGATCACGTAAAATATCGTCACTGATTTGGATGGGTCTGTTGCCAAGGTTTAAATTTGTATGCCCTGCATCAGACAGATGCCAATACCAAATACGTACAGTACTTTTATAGTGATACTAAACAAAAATCAACTAATCATTTCTATGGGTTGAACACCAACAAGTTTAATACAAAGATAATTTACATTGTACGTCAAGACATGAACACATGCATCAGAAATCCAAACATCAATTAAAAAGTTATGAGGTTGTGAATAAAATCAGGCTTGGTTCGGCAGTAGATTTTTTATCATTGGCGTAAAACATGTGCATGATATCATCAGAAGGCTCTGTCGAAACTGGAGATTTACTGGTCGACTGTATTTACCAATATACTGTATGTAGAGGAATAAAGAGACCTAGCAATATAATAATGTGGATTTACACCTTGCATGTTATTATCATGAAAATGATTTCTGGCACGTCGCTGGCCCACTCAAAAAAGGTGCCACACTGCTTTATCTATGGATACGGGTATGACAGGTAATGCAGGTGTCCCACATGTTGTCCTACGGGACATTACCAAGACTACATGCATTGTTAGCGATGACAACAAGATGTGGTATAAGAACGCAGACAGTTGCTATTAAAGCATGTAAAGTCGAAGTTGTAGATATTTTAAAGGATCACAATTTTGTCCCTACTGATTGTAATATATCCAAATGCGGAAACAAAAATTGTAAAACATGCCCGATCCTCATAACCGACAACACTTTTACGAGTAATCTTACAAAACGTTCTTTTTCTACTCGTACTTTTGAAAACCTATCTTGTAAGTCATCCAACTTCATATATGGTATAGAGTGTTCCTTATGCGGCATGATTTATGTCGGAGAGACTAAGGGTCAATTACGTACCAGGATGTCAGGACACCGTTATCAAATAAACCACAGTGGTAACCAATTACTTTATAGACATTTTAATTCGCCCGGCCATTCTATTTTGTCCCTGAAAGTCCGCGTTTTGGAAAAAATATACCATCCTTCGAATAATCCTAATCTAAGTACCCCCTTTCGCCGAAAAAGGGAAGATTATTGGATTAGAGAATTAGGTACCGCGGCACCTTATGTTTGCAATGACCACATTAATACTGTAGGAAACTTAACAAGCCCTGGGAACCAGTCGGTGAATGTTCTTCAGTTGTTTGGCCATACATCTAGAAGGCGTAGAAGTCATGGAAAACGTAGGTATAATAAGACCAATATCCATGATATATCCTTTGACGCTCTTTTACCATTTGTCAATCTACCATTAGTGCTTCATTATATTCGTACCAAGTTATATTCCCTTCCCTTGAAAAGGTTATATGAATTGTACGAATCGTCAATACCCTTACATTTTACCGACTCTAGTTCCCCACAATATCGACTGCAGGGCATCATTATGGACATATCGTCTAGCACACTTTTCAAGGCAAATAAAACCGATATACCTATTGGTGATAACATTCGCCCCTTCCTTAAAATGAAATTTGCAAATAAGGGGATTGATGCTCTTAATTTGAGTAACATTTTGAACCATAGGTTAGTCAAGGATAAAATCCCTCCATATTTCAAACATCAGGAGTCGCCTTGTATTTCCTACAGCTATACATCTTCTGTGTCCTCTAAAATATTTAATTATAAACGTGTTTTACAGTGTCTTGATTCACACAATATTACAAAAGACCTTCCACCCTGTACATGCTCCACATCAAAGTATCTTTACCCTCCATGCGGCCATATGGTAACTGGTGACCTCAATATAGTACATAACAGGAAATTACGAGACTTCCTGAAGAAAGGTCCTAAATATAGAGAGTCCCGTTCGTTCACATGGCGTGAAAATTTCAAAATTATTATGGATGCATGCGAGGAATATGCCAGGAGATGGTCAAAAAGGGAAGAAGTGGAGCCTGACACTCTCTCCGAGTGGATGAAATCCATCGGAGAACTACTCAAAAGAAGAATAGGGCGTCTCAGTCATTCGGTAAGAACCAAACATGAGTCTATATTTAATGACCCTGATGTAGCCAGAGAACTCCACGAACAATTTATTATTATCCCAGCTGACAAAGCAGCAAACAATTATACCTTCGTTTGCAAAAGATTTTACATTAATTGTCTGTTAGATGAACTTAGATTACACTCTGCACCTGGAAATCCAACATAAACACAAACAAATTTATCTATTTCTGAAATACTTCAAAACCACAAATCTGTCCTCGAGTCTTTTGGAATTACCACAACAAACTCCGACCTTGAATTATCTTATATTTATTGGATTCCAAAAATGCACAAAACCCCATACAAACATCGTTCCATTGCTGGTTCTTCCAAGTATACCACCAAACCTCTATCCATATTGCTGACGAAGATATTGAAACGCATCAAGCATGGTATTTAAATTTACTGGGATACCGCATACTCCAGAAGCGGAATAAATCAGATGTGGATCCTAAAGAATTCTAAAGAACTTTTAGAGAATCTAAAATCTGGGAAATTTAATAATATTTTCAGCATCAAATCTTTTGACTTCTCCACGCTCTACACTACAATTCCGCATCAAAAGCTCAAAAACACACTTGCTACAATTATTCGAAATTCTTTTTTCCATAAAAATAGAAATCGTAGATATAAATATCTTGTCATTGGCCGGGAAAAAACATATTTTGTAAAAGAACACTCTGATACAAAACACAAGTATACCGAAGATCAAATCATCAAAATGCTGGAATTTTTAATAGACAATATTTTCGTGGTGTTTGGAGGGAACATTTTTCAGCAAATAATTGGCATTCCCATGGGAACTAACTGCGCCCCTCTTCTTGCTGACATTTTCTTATATTCGTATGAGGCAGAATTTATTCAAAACATGCTCTCCACAGGCAGAAAAAGTCTTGCATTTCAGTTTAATTTTACGTATAGATATATAGACGACGTATTGTCAATCAATAATCTTAACTTTAAGGATTACATACATGAAATCTATCCCCATGAACTTGAGATAAAAGAGACAACCGAGATCAATAATTCCGCTTCGTATCTGGATATATTTTAAACTTTCGACAGTAATGGTCATTTGGACACCTCTCTGTATGACAAACGTGACGATTTTAACTTCCAAATAACTAACTTTCCGTTACTTTGCAGCAATATTCCGTCCTCACCTGCCTATGGAGTTTTTATATCTCAACTTATAAGGTACGCAAGAGCCTGTTCTCTATACGACTGTTATATTCCAAGGGCGAAACGACTGGCCGCTAAGTTGCTCCTGCAGGGATATGTTAAAGAACTGAAATCGTCACTGAGGAAGTTCTACGGTCGCAATGGGGATCTTGTATGAAAATATGATGTGCCTCTTTCTAGAATGATTGATAATATTCTGGAATGCGACTAAATGACCTGTTCAGTGAACATCAAATATGACTTTGTATACCAGTTTTGTACGTTCGTATGTGCAATTAGGAAACCAAAACTCTTGCAAACAGGAGACGCTTACTCTCCCCGGGCACCTGGTCTCACCTCGGAATTTTTCAGTATTTCGGGGTTCACAACAGTTTCTTTTTGAAACTTACACGATTTTGTATCTGTCCTTGGACTTTGAGAATGATTAACGGTTTGGTACTTCTTCGATATTGATTCAAGAAGATAAATATATTTAACAAGTAAATGTCCTTTTCAGCTGAGGGCCAGTCTCGAAAAGCAGGATAATGAAACAAAAGAGGTAAATAAAATGACTTACTGATGAGTATTGAGCTGAAGAGTTTTTAAAATCAACTGATACTTTTTAACTCTAATGTGCCAAAGGCATGAGGCATTGTCCGCATGTCCGTTGTCCATCTATCCTTGCACTATATTTATGTTAAATTAAGGTCTCATAGACTTCTTCAAAAGTAATGTCAGGATTTTTATGAAATCTGGCATGTTTGAAATTCTCAAGGTCCCCTACCAATTGTAGTTGTTTTACAACCAGATCCGCCAGGAGGTGGATCCAGGATGGGGCGAAATAAAGTGCAGAGGGTATTCTTCTTTCAGAAACTTCTTCAGACCTATTGCATATAGTGTACATTGCTTCCGATACATGTATTTTACTTTAATTTAGAAAATTCTTGTACTATCTAATTCATCATGTGTGCAAGGTGCGCACGTGAGCGATATAGGCCCGCTTCGACTTCTTGTTTTTCAAACAGTTAATTGTTTGTGAGGGAGCAAGTTATGCTCATATGAACGATATAGGCTCACTTGAGCCCTTGCCTCTATGTTTGAATCTACATGCTCTGGCCCCTGCCACTAGGGTACATGTACATACTGTGATTCTTTACGAGTGGTTATGGTGCAATAATTTTACTCGATTTATTTCAATAGTAATCAGTGAAATGTTCATCACACTTTATTACCACCTCCTTGTTAACCCCCCCCCCCCCCGCGCCAGCAGTATAACCAGAGGGACTATACATGTAGTTTTCCACTATCAGTTTTCTCTGTCCACCACACCATGTGTCTGTCCGTCCATCTATAATGCTTGAGGTTTCCAGCCTTTTTATATCCCCCCTCAACAAAGTTGTGGCGGTATACTAGAATCAGGTTGACCTGCCTGTGCGTCCGTCTGTAGACGCAATGGTTTCCGGGCTTTATAGTTTTATCCTTTTCACCTAGAGTCCAGATACCATACATGTAGACACCCCATTGGATGAGGAATATTCCTATCGATTCTGGGGTCAAGAAATTAAAGGTCAAGTGTACTGGGCATTGATATAGGTAAACGGTTACCGGTCTCTACAGTGTTATCCTTTTCACCTAAGTCAAGAGACCATACATAGAGACTTCCTATGCGATGAGGATGATACCTATCGATTTTGGGGTCAAAAGGTCAAAGATCAAGTCTACTGGACATTAATATAGGCATATGGTTTCCTGGCTCTCATAGGTTTCCCTTTTCACCTTAAATCACTTAAATGGATATAAGGACTCCTCCCCCTGGAATGAGGATGATCCCTATCGATTTTGAAGTCAAAAAGTCGAAGGTCAAATGTACTGGACATTGATAAAACATCATGGTCTCTCCGTGGGACGTTGGTCAACATCAACACAACACACATATCTCTTCTTACACATACACCTTCTTACCTGGGGTTTTGTAATGCCTGATCTGATATCTGCAAGGTCAAGACCATATTAAAAGAAGCATTCTGCCGGTGGGGGAGGGGAATGTCTGCCCTATGGCGACAATTCTTGTTTCAGTCATCTTTATAAATATTAAGTTGGTATTTGGTATGTGAGTTTATATCGATCAGTTACAGATTAAGAAAGTTTTAAATCAGGTACACCTTTCTATACAGAGGTATGTCCCTGGACGCCATTCCATTAAAGGGCCTAGTCCCTAGATTTACTAAATTTAGGCCTGAAATGACGTACGTCCGGACGTAAGTCGACATATTTAGGCTTTTTGATTCGGTCTAAGCTTTAAAGTGATATCAACTTTCATTTTAATAATAATAGAATCTGTCATCTCCTGGTACAGGAACAGTGAAATTTCACCCGTCTGTAAAAGATTTGTAGTCTATGGTACAGGAGGGGGATGTTGCAAATCTTTCACACAAAGATTTCCCTGGCCCTGAATAAAGTATTAATTTGTTGGATTTCCCTCATCTCTATTGATAAACCATTTTCTTCATTATAAGATATACAACCAATGTTTTTTTTTCTCCTTCAAATCAGGATCGTTATAGGGGCCCTTCCCAATAGTAATTTAACTGATTTTCGCGAGGACTGCTCTAGCACACGTGCTAGCACTGCTCGACCGGACGCGCGAATTCCCTACCGCGTTAACGCGATTTATTCCCGCGTGCGCTCGGTCCAGTCGCACGTTCACATGTCTTTATTTGTAATTCTCTATGCAGTACGGATGGAGAAAATAAAATGGATCTAATTAAATTACCGCGAATGTCGCCATAATAACGTATATTAAATGAAATGTTAATATGACACCCTGCATTAATGATTTCATATGTAATATAACAAAGGAACTTATCGCGTAGACATGCGATAAGGTATTTATGAAAAAAGCTTTGTCAGTTTATACTAGCATGATGACTTTCTAATTTCATTTATTTATTTTTAATTAGTTTATTTATGTATATATTTCTTATTTGTTTATTCATTTATAACTAGAAGCAGGCGTGGTGTAGTGGTTAAGCGCTTGGCTTGCGGCGCCGACGATCCGGGTTCGATTCCCGGTTTGCGCCACTATGTTTAAGAGGTTGGTAACCTCCTGCTTCCATGTCGCGATATAACTGAAATATTGTTGAAAGCGACGTAAAACACCAATCAACCAACCAACCAATCATTTATAACTAGTTTATTGTTGTATTTACATGTATTTCTTATTTATCTATTTATTATTATTATTTTTAATTAAGCTATTTTCTATAATATATGAATATAATAATTATCATTGTTATTATTATCTTTATTAATTTTTATTTCATTATTATCATTATTATTATTGTTATTATTATTATTATTATTATTATTTTCCTAAAATAAGAAAAAATTTCATTAAAGTCAATGTTCTGAAATTGCGTTCAATATTTCTGAAATTCATCCCTCAACTCGGAAGGGTTTTATTTAATTCTAAATATTTTACTTACACATTAATAAGTTTTTAAATTTAAATACACAATGTATATATGGATTAACCTTCAAATATTTCTATGTGAACATGTTAATATAAGTTTTAAGTTGTAAGCAAGCGAACGTGGCTGTCAAGCACGTTCACGCGGCAGTCAAGCGCGTTAACGCGGCAGTCAACCGCGTTCACGCGGTCTCGAAATTAAGTTCACGTGGAAATCTGCGTTAACGCAAACGCGTGTGCCCAGCAGTCCTGAGCGCACGAGGAAAGCAAACTTCAAGTTAACGCGACGTTAACATAATGTTATGTTATGACTGCACCCCACTGTAATTGAGATATATAAATACCATATGATGGGAGTCGAGGGACATCGCCATCCAAGTAAGGGAAATTTACAATAGGAAATCCAAAATCCTCACGTTTATCATAAATATTAGTATATATTAGGTGGTTGATAATATTGATGTTTAAATCTAAGAAAGGTGTAGATTTATCTCAAGTATAAGCTTTATTCAATGTGAGCTCTGGTGGATAAATTTCTGATATAAATTGTTCGAATTCAGGGTTGTCGATAACCAAAATGTCATCCAGATATCTGCAAGTATTATTGAATTTGTCAATGAGGTCAAAACGTTTTGATTTTTGAAGAGAAACCATAAAATCCCTCTCATAACAATAAAGAAATAAATCTGCTATCAGAGGCGCGCAGTTAGTACCCATAGGAATCCCAACTATTTTTTGATATATCTTGCCATCAAATTGCACAAAAATATTATTCATGAGAAAATCTAGTGCTTTACATAATTCCTTGCAAGTCCAGTATTTATATGAAGTATATTATTTGTTGGAAAAGAATCCGGAGGTATTGGAAGTACATATGTACGTTTTAGATTCTCTGTGAAAACACCATTGTATAAGAGACAGCAACTTGCTTTTAATCAAATTATGAGGCAGAGATGTATAAAGTGTAGAAAAATCAAATGTAGAAATTTGAGTCGCTTTGAAATTTAGCGAAAGAAGTTTGTCTATAACTTCATGAGAATTTTTAATCGACCAAAAGTAATTGATGTTACTATTATGCAATGCGACATCACAATATTTGATAATATGATCTTTTATAGCAGTTAGAGCAGACGTAATATGCTTCGATAACACCGTAGTAGAGCAGTGGCTAGAATTAGATATGAAACGTGATTTATATGGACTTTTATGTAGTTTTGGGAGCCAATATATGGTTGGTAGATCAGATTTATCAGTTTTAATTTTGAAGTCGGACATGATCATGAGGTGATCGTGCAAGGTGCTGTCTTTTGAGGTAGGGCTTTCCACATATGTATGAGTGGAGTTTAATTCGTTTTTAAGTACTTCAATATAATATAGTTTTCAAACAACTATTATGTTATTACCTGCTTTATCAGCAGGAACAAAGACATATTTAGCATGTAAGTCAGCTATCTTCTTTTTAATAGAATTTGCGGTCAATGTATTAGGCTGCTGAAATAAATGCGGATTTTCCGTAAAGTTCTTAATACGGATATCGACAATTCTTAAAATCTCGTATTTCCAATCATTAAGAGCATGAACCTTTACTTGTTCTTTTTTATACCAACGTTTACAATATGTAGTTAAAGCATCTTCTATAACGTCACGGCATTTATTGAAATGTATCCTGGACGGTAACCTATATTTAGGTCCTTTTCCAAAAGGGTGCGCAATTCTTTGTCCGAAATACAGTTTAGGTCACCAGTAATAACATGACCTGCCGGTTTATAAACATATTTAGATTTTTCACAAGAACATGACGAAGGAATAGAGTCTGAAACATCAGTGTTAGATGTAACTTTATTATAATTTAGCATAAGATTTCTTATAGGCTTTTTGTACTGGTAACAGATAAGTGGAGGTTCTAAATTCTCAAAATATTGGGGGATTTTAGATGTGACTCTATGATCACGGAAAATATTCGAAATGTTAAGTAGATCGAAGCCTTTATTAATAAAGTTAACTTTGAGAAATTGCTGCTTGGGTGGAAGAGACGGAATACGAGGAAAGAGTTTATTATATGAAAATAAAATAATCAAATTGAGTTTATATCAGTCAGAATTGCGTAAACTTCGAAGATCATCTTCGTCCAGGATAGGTTTCAATTTATTTACCGGAATAGAGGATAGTGCATGCAAAAGTTCATGACGGCCATTATTTTTTGCGATAAATAGAAGATCGTTTAATGACCTATTTACACGATTACGTTTTCTGATGTTACGATTACGGCGACGACCATGTGACCTACGTTTTCTGATAGTTTTATGTCTTAATGTAAAAATATTGATCTTATTCTGACGAGAAGAAATATTACCTTGTCGATATATTTGGTCGTTGAGACCGAGAGGGTATGGGGTTTGTAGTTGTTTAATCCAGTTGAGCTCGGTTTCCAAAAGTCGTTTTTTAACATCTGATTTCGTATCACCTGGTAATTTAGAGATATTTTCTACTGGAGTTATTTTCACATTGTTAATATTATGTTGGTATTTATTAAAGTGGTTATAAAGAAAATTCTGGTATTTACCTCGTGAATTATTACGAATTTTATAGGAATGATTCCGAAAACGTTGTTTCAAAGTTTGAGAAGTTTCCCCGACATATTGAGCCCCACATCCTCTAGCTTCTCAAGTGATGACATACATGTATATAACATTGGCAGTATTTCAATCTATGTCTTTGTCTAATTTGGTGTTAAATGTATTTCCATTAACCGAAGATTCAATATTGGACTTGCAGCTTAAATGATGGCAAGTAAGACATTTCTTGGCGTTGCACTTATTAATCTTCGAATACCCTCTGCGTATAGAATTGACAGCTCTGTAAGAATTTATAGGAGTGAATGTTTTTGAAAATGAGATAGAACGTTTAATAGGGAAACTACTTTTAAGTGGAGAAATATGAACTTTAGTGGTGCCGAATAATTTTCTACAAGAAATACCAGGTATATGAAGAGTGGACACAGAGGGCTATCTAAGTGGTGTTATTATAACTTTAGGAGATTTGTATTTTAATTTTATTATATTTGAAGCCATTTTAATGAAAAAAAAGGGGGGGGGGGTAAGGATGTACAAACCCAGGGGAAAGCTCCCACACAAACAAGTCAGTAACTATTGGGTGAATAATAACACTTTAAACACCCAGACACGGGGAACCTTTTTACAGGCTCCACACTGCACCCGAGAATAAGTGTAGATATGAAAGAAAAAAGAGGAGTTACTGGCTCAGTTATGTGGCAGAAGTCACCATAGAGCTATACAATACATGAATATAAATAATATACTAGAACATATATCACATTACAAAAATATTTGATTGTAGTGCAATTACGATACCGACTTAGGACGGTCATTTAATTTGACAAAAGCCAGACAAATGGTGTGGTTAACCGGTTTACGGGCCCACCTTCCCACTCACCGTAACAGCAGAACAACCAAAGGACGTACATTTAAGACGTAAGGTATTGTAAACTACATAATGGTATAAAAATATATGCGACATCAACATGATAAACCGTGCTCTGCCAGTCTGAAAGCGAGCTAAGACCCTAGATCTGTAGGAGTCCCGACTAACAGTCAGAGGGGACGAGGTTCAGGACCATGTCTCCTCTGAAAGAGGTTTGGACAAGGCCCGTCATATAGTCCCCACCGCCCTGTTAGTCAGCGAGCAACGTTCAAGTAAAAATCTGCATAAGGCTGTAGAGGGGCCAAATACAAGACCTATAGTCTTGTATTTAAAACTGTTTTGCTTACTTCATACTATTATCGGAAGATGTGAATTCAACATTTTGTGAGGCGAATTAAAGGGACGAATTACGAATACAATTGTTTTGCTTTTGGTTGACTAAACTTTTACCATTTTTATAACCTAAAAATTCCAAGCTTTATACATTTTCTTCAGGTACAAGAGTATTAGGACTTTTATTATAACCTGTGTTTTGAAATTTTAGGGATGTAGAAAGTAATACATTACATAATATTATTGAACATACAGACTTATAACTTCATAGTGTTAAGAGCTATAACTGTTAAAGTGGTTCTGCTTATTATGCAGAATATCTAAATAGGGTGGATGGAATATACTTTTTGGACAACAAGGGCATACTGTTTCTCAGAGACATATTGTTTTCCTAATATTCTTTATAGGATGGCACCTTTTATTTTAGAATCTAAATGTCAGGATAGGATTATTCAATCTTTTTTCCTTTCAGAGGTAGTCAATTGAAATAAAATATTAATCATCATATGAATCATGTAGTGTTTCAACATAATAAATTGTTCTTATGTACTGATTCAGTATAAAAAAAATCAAAATTTACATGGTTGTTATGGTATTTCTACTTACAAGAGTTAATTAAAATTTGTCAATAATTCTATACCATATGTCGTTACATGTTAGTAATATACTTAATAACAACAATTTTGAATGTATTTTAAAAGGTAAAAAATTGTTGAAATCGTGAAAATTGTCATTAAACTTTGAATTGATAATAAAAAGCCTTGCATGTCTAATAAAAATATAAAAACCCTAGTCTGAATATGTTTTAATCACCATGAATAAGCTCGTATAATCAATGTAAAAAACAAAGAAGTACCAAAGGATAAACCATAGTCCTTGGAATAAAAGGACAGTATCGTGTATAGTGTCATATTCAGACAAATGCGAACCCCAATAAAATCGAGGTGAGACCAGATGTCCAGGCGGAGTAAACGTCCCCTATTTGCATGCAACACACATCGCAAAAGGCCTGCAACATCTTTTCGGGTCGAGGAAGTAAATAAATAAATATACACGTATCAACACATGAAGGACACAAGGACACAAAATCAAATTTTCCTATTCAAAAGAGAAACATCGCAAAAGCAGCACAATCAATGGACAGAAATTTAAAAAAAATATAAATAATCCTCCATACAGAGAACAAGGATCAACAGGTTTCTCAAGAACATACAAATGCTTGAGTGCAGATAAACAGGCATATGGTATTATGATCACAACTGGGTGATAGCATTTCTTTTCAAAATATTTTTTCAATAAGGCTGTGTTGCTTATTGAAGGAAAAATATACTGTAAACAGTGCAGTTTGTTAGTTGCTGTAAATAGACAAAATGATTGATCCATCAGTACCCATACATAATCAATTATACTGTCATTGCAACAAGCCGGAGATGGTGACCAGTCGGTCCATAATAAGAACTCCCACTTTTTACATATCAGATTGAGGTAAATAAAGATGATGGCTACTCTGACCGTATCTCGCTATACAGATTTAGAAAAGTAAAAGAAATAATTATACTCGAATTTCATGGGAAAGGACCTTTATCTTTTGGTAATTGTAATCATGCATTCAAATCTATCACAAAAGATATGTGGTATATTAAACTCTATTATACACCCTCGCGGTCTGCTGATCTGTTAAATACATCATCCTCTAGCATTCCTGGGATCCTCAAATGTCCATTTTCTGATACTCGTTAGATTTCTACGAATTTAAATTAAACATAACTGTTATACTTGGATCCCTTTGACACTCGTTGTTCATGATAGTTCATAGTACTATTTTAATATTGCGATACAGAATGCATATCTTTGATAAAACTTCAATAAAAGTACAAATAAATGATAGGGTTCAGGGATTCCTGTGATAATTAAATGCTTTTACATTATGTAATAATACATATCTGATGCATTCTAAATCTTACTGTCAAAGAGATTTGTTTTGTATCACTAGACTGTCAGTGGGATTTCATGAAAATTTAAAGCCTTTTGATTTTTTTATATTATACTTCTGGTCACAAATCTTAATTTATTTGCATGTGCATATGTTATATGCATCTCAGATTACTCATTCAAATTTAGGTAATATGATTGGATACGGAGTTAATATGTGTGTTTAATGTTTTATAATTATGTCTGCTTAGACTGATGAAGATTTAAGCTTATGCGATACCCTGTTTTCCACTTTTAACAAACATATCGTAACTTCCTATTTATTACAAATAATTTTGTCGGGATCGTAGTTTGGTTGTGCACTTTACTAATATAAATGTAATTTTGGTCCTTTTCTCAAAGTTTTCATGAAATTTGACACGCACACATACATATACACGCATACATGCACACACAAAAGATTTAATGTCATAGTCAACATATCAGCTATCTTCAAAATTTATTTTTGCTTTAATCTGAATATGACATTGTACACAATATTGTTCCTTTATACTATAGACTTCGAGATTTGGTTAAACTTTCGGGGCTTTATCTCAAGCACATTCTTAGTATTCTTAGTAATCAATTCATGATGCCCGATAAACGCATATGAAAATATTTGTATTATGCAATCAAATAGGGTTGACATGTTCTTCCTTATTAATTACATACAAAAGTCATATACGCAAACTATTAAACGAATTAATTTACAAGTGTTGCATAATCTATATCAATCATCTTTAAATCTTGGATCAGGAATTTCCCAATTTTAAAGCATTTTCGCGAAACTTTCTTAGAACTGGATTTTTTCATAGCATGTAAAATGTTTAAACTATATTCTAGTTCTTTTTATAACTACAGAGCAAACTAGTTGATCAGTTTACTACCAAACTTGTCTCTTAATTTTATACTAAACTTGATTCCAAGGTTTGGTTTGTTTTGTTTGTTTGTTTTATTTTTTTTTATGTTTGTTTGTTTTGGTTTTTTTTCAAGTGCTCTCGAAACTTATTTCTGGACTGGTTTACTTAATTTGATTTAATGAAATACTGCGCATGTTTGTTTTGAGTTTATACCTGACTATTGAAATACAGTTTTCCATCAGTGTAAAAGTTATTGAAGTTCTTAATAGGGACAGACAAGAATATTAACTGGATTTTATGTGATAAGAAAAGCAATAGGATACCTATTGATTCGATATAAAAAGACATAGAAGCCAGAATACAACTGATAAGGATGCATAACAGAAACAACCAAGGACATGCACATAAAACATGCTAATAATCAAATCAACACAGAAAACTTCATTACAAAAATACTGGATTGTACTCAAGTTACGATACCGACTTAGAACGGTCAGTTAAATAACGCCACTCAAATCGGTGTGGTTAACCGGTTTACGGGCGTCCACATTCCCATTCAAGGCATAAACAGCACAATAATAGGTTACACATAGGTCCATATGGAGAACAATGACCAGCAGGTTTCTGAAGAAAGATTTTCACACCAAAAATTCTAGATTAATATACTAGTATCAAAAGTATGTAATGTGTCGTCATCATAAATAAACCGTGTTCTACGCGTCTGCAAGCGAGCTCAGATCTGTGATCTGTAGAAGTCCGGACTAAGTTAGAGGGAATGATGCTCTTGACCTCTAAAAGTAATGAATAAAGGCAATCACGGACCCTCCCCCTAAAAAAATCCATACGTATGATCAAATGTCATGTAGGATCGTATGCATCCCCTGCTGACCAGTCACTCCTGTCGTGATGCTATTATATAAGTCGAGTTATTATAAACTAGAAATCACTTTCATTAGACGGTATAATACCATAGTCAGCAATAATCCTATAATATAATTAATAAGAAGTAAGAACAATGCAGATTTTGCTCTACACAGAAATCATTTAAAATTCAATTCACGAAATTTAAAATATATAGTACAGTATCATTTCCAGCTAAATATTAACATTTTAAAACAATGCTTAATTATGTTTTTTTTTTTATTCGGGGGGGGGTGTTTGTTTGTTGTTGTTGTTGTTGGTTTTTTTTTTTAATTTAATACCCAAAAGAAAAAATAAATAACTTCCTGCAACATAACAAATGCTCTAGAATACCAATTTACATAAACACGGGTTGCGTAACCTTTTACTGGTGTTTTGGACGAGACAGCAGGCATGAAGTGTACTTGTCTAGTAGATTAGAATATAACTTTACAACTGCATGCAACTGTATTAGAAATTATAGGATTACATAATCCATCACAGTCGTTTTGAAAAACTTAAGACTTGCCTTTCTTATATCAAGTTTGCTAAAACACTTTTCTGACATTCTGACTTTTCTGTAAGTAATAGGAAAATGATGTTACATACACTTTCATCCTACATGGATCACCTTCTTACATTTTGTTTATTATTAGTGGCTGAAAGCACATTGTGATCCAAAAACCCGCTCTCTTCCGATTAATGTACAACCAAATGTGAAATATAGCAAAGGAAATAAACATAACGAGAGGCAATATTAGCGAAAGGAACATATTTTCTGAAAATGGGACATGCAATCACTGTTTATCTGTTAGTGAACCTATTTACAACAAAAGGTATATTTTTCGGGGATCACTTTCTAGAAGGGTTCTTTTCTAGTACCCTATACCTAAGTATGCACATAGTTTATTCTCTCATATATGTATCATTAATTTATCCAATTATAACTATTTCACAAAACAGTAGAACAACTTACCTAATCAAAAATACAGATTTTGTAAAACCTGACTGAAATATCCCTGTGATCCTGTCCATCATGGTTGCAACACAATGTCAGGTTCCTTGTTCGTATTGAAGGGCGATATGTGCAGTGAAACATAAATCTTTTCGGACTCACCCCATAAGATAGAAAAACTATTTAAATGCAATCCAACATTACCTGGTTATCGACCCTACTCTGCGTTCGATAACCATGCCGTTGGGGTTTTCTTCCTCAATGCAAAATCCGCATGAATTGAAAAATTCTCTCGTATCTATCGCTGAAGGACATTGGTTAAATATTTGGTTTAGTAGGGGAAGGACTGGGATTTCAAATACTGCCAGAGTCTAACTGATGGTATGTGTTTTGAATGATCCAGTGCAAAGGGAGACACTTGGCTTTTGTAGATGCTGACGATTAGTAGGGCGAATCTATTAGTAGGTAAGAAATGTGTTACAGAGCACGGTTTATCATGTTGATGTCGCATATATTTTTATACCATTATGTGTTTTACAACACCTTACGTGTTTATATTTTTATGACCTCTCAATATGCGATACCTGTTGACCCTTGTTCTTTACATGGAGGATTATTTATAAATTTTTAAATGTACGTCTTTTGATTGTTCTGCTGTTACGGTGAGTGGGAAGGTGGGCCCGTAAACCGGTTAACCACACCATTTGTTTGACTTTTGTCAAATTAAATGACCGTCCTAAGTCGGTATCGTAATTGCACTATAATCAAATATTTTTGTAATGTGTTAAATGTTCTATTATATTATTTATAATCATGTATTGTATAGCTCCATGGTGACTTCTGCCACATAACTGAGCCGGTAACTCCTCTTTTTTCTTACATCCAGAGACATAGCAAATTACTTCTACTCTACAGCGACACAAATAGCAGCAGCAGCAACACCATCAACTAAATAATCATCAATAATGATAATACTGTACTACTACTACTAGAGAAAACAGAAGACATCCGACAAAGCTGTATGACACAAATCACCAAGGACCTGCACACACAAAATGATAATATTAGAATATACACATAACGACATTACAAAAATATTCGATTGTGCTGCGGTTACGATACCGACTTAGGATGGTCAAGTGAAGTAACGAACGTCACTAAATTGGTGTGGTTAGCCGGTTTACGGGCGCCCATTTTACGTTAAATAATGTAATACCCCCCCCCCCTCCCCTCCATTTGTCACCAACTACAACTTTTCAGTTGTCATGCAGGGCTTCTTTTTTGTACAAAATGTCCTCTGACAAAATTAAGTAATTAGCCAATTTTGTGTTGATATAACGTTCTTGACTTATGCTTACAGGTTTTGGGTTTTAATGACAAAAGTTCCATAGTGACACTTCGAATAATTGTCCACTTTAATCAAACACATTGCAGCAGTATTTTTCTTTGTGTGTGTGTATGTGTTAAGAATTGACTGACACTCTACTGTTGCGTGTTCCATGTTCATGCTTTACATACTGAAGTTCGTATATATTGCCTTGTATGTTATACTATGCCATGCGAATGTGCACCTGATCTCACTGTTTTACAATTAAACACCTTTATCATTCAGTATTGTAATAGGCCAGCACTTCAAGTTTCGTACACTCCACGAACAGCGATAACATTATTTTAAGAGAAACAGAAATAAAATGTATAGATGAATGGATTGATAGATGGATGGATGTATGGACGGACCGTCTGACGGAAAAGGCATAGATAGAAACAAAAATAAACCACAAGCAGATGTTAACACATAAATAATGTAAACCACTTGAAGTAGTAATAGTCACAGTCACTCAGTCAATGTGTAATCTGTATAATGTAAACCACTTGAAGTAGTAATAGTCACAGTCACTCAGTCAATGTGTAATCTGTATAATGTAAACCACTTGAAGTAGTAATAGTCACAGTCACTCAGTCAATGTGTAATCTGTATAATGTAAACCACTTGAAGTAGTAATAGTCACAGTCACTCAGTCAATGTGTAATCTGTATAATGTAAACCACTTGAAGTAGTAATAGTCACAGTCACTCAGTCAATGTGTAATCTGTATAATGTAAACCACTTGAAGTAGTAATAGTCACAGTCACTCAGTCAATGTGTAATCTGTATAATGTAAACCACTTGAAGTAGTAATAGTCACAGTCACTCGGTCAATGTGTAATCTGTATAATGTAAACCACTTGAAGTAGTAATAGTCACAGTCACTCAGTCAATGTGTAATCTGTATAATGTAAACCACTTGAAGTAGTAATAGTCACAGTCACTCAGTCAATGTGTAATCTGTATAATGTAAACCACTTGAAGTAGTAATAGTCACAGTCACTCAGTCAATGTGTAATCTGTATAATGTAAACCACTTGAAGTAGTAATAGTCACAGTCACTCAGTCAATGTGTAATCTGTATAATGTAAACCACTTGAAGTAGTAATAGTCACAGTCACTCAGTCAATGTGTAATCTGTATAATGTAAACCACTTGAAGTAGTAATAGTCACAGTCACTCAGTCAATGTGTAATCTGTATAATGTAAACCACTTGAAGTAGTAATAGTCACAGTCACTCAGTCAATGTGTAATCTGTATAATGTAAACCACTTGAAGTAGTAATAGTCACAGTCACTCGGTCAATGTGTAATCTGTATAATGTAAACCACTTGAAGTAGTAATAGTCACAGTCACTCGGTCAATGTGTAATCTGTATAATGTAAACCACTTGAAGTAGTATAGTAATAGTCACAGTCACTCAGTCAATGTGTAATCTGTATAATGTAAACCACTTGAAGTAGTAATAGTCACAGTCACTCGGTCAATGTGTAATCTGTATAATGTAAACCACTTGAAGTAGTAATAGTCACAGTCACTCAGTCAATGTGTAATCTGTATAATGTAAACCACTTGAAGTAGTAATAGTCACAGTCACTCAGTCAATGTGTAATCTGTATAATGTAAACCACTTGAAGTAGTAATAGTCACAGTCACTCAGTCAATGTGTAATCTGTATAATGTAAACCACTTGAAGTAGTAATAGTCACAGTCACTCAGTCAATGTGTAATCTGTATAATGTAAACCACTTGAAGTAGTAATAGTCACAGTCACTCAGTCAATGTGTAATCTGTATAATGTAAACCACTTGAAGTAGTAATAGTCACAGTCACTCAGTCAATGTGTAATCTGTATAATGTAAACCACTTGAAGAAGTAATAGTCACAGTCACTCAGTCAATGTGTAATCTGTATAATGTAAACCACTTGAAGTAGTAATAGTCACAGTCACTCAGTCAATGTGTAATCTGTATAATGTAAACCACTTGAAGTAGTAATAGTCACAGTCACTCAGTCAATGTGTAATCTGTATAATGTAAACCACTTGAAGTAGTAATAGTCACAGTCACTCGGTCAATGTGTAATCTGTATAATGTAAACCACTTGAAGTAGTAATAGTCACAGTCACTCGGTCAATGTGTAATCTGTATAATGTAAACCACTTGAAGTAGTAATAGTCACAGTCACTCAGTCAATGTGTAATCTGTATAATGTAAACCACTTGAAGTAGTAATAGTCACAGTCACTCGGTCAATGTGTAATCTGTATAATGTAAACCACTTGAAGTAGTAATAGTCACAGTCACTCAGTCAATGTGTAATCTGTATAATGTAAACCACTTGAAGTAGTAATAGTCACAGTCACTCAGTCAATGTGTAATCTGTATAATGTAAACCACTTGAAGTAGTAATAGTCACAGTCACTCAGTCAATGTGTAATCTGTATAATATAATCCTAACGAATCATGCTATTTTGATTCCTGATACAGGAGATAAAAATGTTTAAATGTTTAAATTATGAAAGAGTAAACGAACTGCCACTGAAAATAAATTGTTGCAATGCTTCACTGCCAAAGGACAATCGACTGTCGGATGGACTATAATGCTGTGCTGTAGATTCTCACTTTCGTCTTGGATTCTCTCTGGTTTTCACATTATCTGCTGAAGGTCAAAACCTAACACTACTGAGCAGTAACACTCCCTAGAATACGGATTTCTTCTGATATACACTGCAAAACACTGAATTTACCCTGAAAACCCCCGACAGCCCTGAAAACCACTGCAAATCTCTGACGACATCAAAAGGTTCTTCTAAAATCTGAAGTCTACATGAAAAAAATCCTACGACACCCCCTGCCGTGCGGTCGCGGACACTTCTGTAAGCCAATACAATAATTGTTCTATGTGTTATTATGTGTACAAAATTTAATGAGTTAATCAATGGAGAATCAGAAAAAGTAAAAAAAGTGCCGAAGGGTAAACCATATTTCATAGTCCATGGAATAAATATCGTGTATAGTGTCATATCCAGACAAATGCGAACCCCAATAAAGTCGAGATGAGACCAAGTGCCAAAGAATTCTTGCACTTCGTTCTACCATTTTAAAAAAATATTATTTAATACTATTTTTAATTAAATTGAAATAACATTTAAATCAAAATATTTTCCCTTATTCTGACTGACGTTTTTAACACTGTTCTAAAAATTTTTCACACTTCGAACAATATTTACCGATTCGCGTTGCAGCATTCCGGTTACATGACGACATACTATGAGACCGTAGTATCTCACTGAAATCAAAAGTAAAAAACGAAGAAGTACCGAAGGGTTAACCACATCTCGAAGTCCATGTAATAAAAAGGACAATATGGTGTACAATGTGGTATTCAGGCAAATGCGAACCTTAATAAAATCGAGGTGAGACCAGGTGCCCTGGAGGAGTAAGCGTCGCCTGGTTGCATGAAACACCCATCGCAAATGTCCTGGAACAACTTTTCAAGTTGAGGAAGTAAATACATAAACGTACACATATTAACACATGGACACAAGAACGCGAAGTCAAATTTTCATATTCACGGTATAAAATGGTATTTAACTAAATTTCCGTCGTAATGCGTAAAGTGTTATACAAAGTAACTGAAAGGCATAACTTAGCAAAATAAATAAAGACTTAATTAAGTTTCAAGAAAACCCGCATGTATATTACTATTCTGGGTCACTGAAAGTAAAAAATATTTTTCGAGATAACCCTTAGTTGCCACATATTGAAACGAAAAGATGAAAGCATCTGAGTGAAGCGTATAACAGATATCACCACGGAAATGCCCTGGTAATAATGAAATTGTAAAACTGTAAAATAACACCAACATTACCAAATCTTTAGTTTAAAATGTAGTTGGGATATCGAACTCGGACGGTCAATCGATATAACAGTAGCCAATCAATTTGTGTGGTTAATCGGTTTACGGACCAACCTTACCACTCAACACACTTGCAGTATAATCAAATAATGATTGTTGTTTCAACGAATTTAGCAACGTTTAACCACAATTGATAGAAACATATGATAATTAATTATTTACAAATGTAAAGTGATTGAGACGCTCATTCCTCCCGGGCACCTGGTCTCACCTCTTATTAAGGGTGTCTGTTAATGTCCACTGTGGTACATTGTTGTGAGTGCTATTGTTATGTGACACCATTTACTTTCGTATTTTACTTTAACGTCCCACTTATTCCCTTTGCAGTGTGGAGCTTCCCCGCGGAGGGTTTGACTAGAGTGTAATTACACCTTTTTTTCCTGATGGTATGTAGCTGTGACGCTTTCTACACAGTGTTTGTTCACATTCATGTATATATACATTGCTGTATTATATTTGCTTCGTCTGTATTTCAGGGCATACCCGGCGGGTGTGGCTAGCAAAAAAGGAGACGTCACTCCTCCTGGAGACCTCTGAATATTAGGGTCCGTGAATGTCCACTGCGGTACATTTTTGTAACTGCTATTGCTATGTGACACCATTTAATTTCGTTATTTTTATTATTAATGTTTGCTTTATTAAAACGCAAAATTGAGAAAACTTCCTATCTTCTATCCAAAAAGTATTTATCCATATACCCCTGGTAAATATCGCTGTTTCATAACTGTGTTAATTATTATAGTGAAGGGAAAAAAGCTATAAAGCAAATCAGTTTTGAAATGTTGCTTATAGAAGTGTATGCAAATGCAACCATACTGCAGAAGTGCGTAAATGTAATGTTCAGTTTTTCAGTGTTGTCCGAATTATTCAGTGTAGTCTACAGAGGGTAGTTTTTTTTTTTTTGGGGGGGGGGGTTTCTTTAGAGTTTTGCAGACTTATTCGGACGAAAACAGAATTCTCAGGGGTTTTACTTCTCAGTAGTATAAGACTGTATCTGACACATCCTGATATAGTTCAAAAGTTTGTTTATATAAAAGAAGATACTATTAGTACAACAGTGAATTAATCTTCATATATAGTCACTGAAGTAAAAAATCTGCTTTTTATTGTTTTATTCAAGTATTTGTTAAACCAAGGCAATGAATCTTAAAAATCATTTTCCTCCTTCTTCCATATTCTGTTCATTTACACAAAACGCTGAACTCATTTATAATAAGGCTATTATTTGTAGATCATAAAAAGCACCATTCTGTATGCGTGATATTTGCAGACAGTTAAAATAGGATAGAGTTGTATAAACATTGTATATTTGTTTTGTGAGGCGAACCGAGATACCATCAGTACAAACCTGCTAACATTTAAATATAGGCAAGTATGTTGATGTGTAATTGATCGTTATAACGTCTATGTCTTATTTTGCTTTAGAGAGTATGGCAGAGTATGGCTTTTCTCCTCCCCTTTCCTCATTTTACTCGCCTCTACTGTCTACTGCCTCTTTGTTTAAGGTGCAAATCTCTACTAATACAGACTATTAATAATACAAACAAATATGGCGGAAAAAATAAAGATGACTTTCCCCTTACTACCTCCTCCTCCCTCCTGTCCCCTATGTTCTATCCCTTTCTTTTTATCATGTAGGTCGTCCACCTATCTCTTCCTTACCATATATCCCGTTCTGTTTTGTGGTATTGAGGAAACTCGAACCTTAGAATGAACAAGTCCTGTAGCAATCAAAGACACCGGCATAAACACGATAAATGTTCTTATAAAGGAACTAATTCCTCTTTAGGGCACATATATCCAGAGTCTTTCTCATTCCCTCTCCACCAATCGTGGATATTGTTGTATATTTTTCTGTACTTTTCCCTATGGAATAGTCTACGGCATAGCTCACAATATGGATGCCGTTTTGTCTCTCTGTGAAGTATGTCAGTATTGGCCAGATGGTACGAACGCTTGTAGGTAAAATACTTGTTATACTCCGTCTTATTGCTCCCTACATGCTGTAGAAACATTATCAGATGTTCTACAGATTTAAATTTGTTGACATCGATATAGGAATTAGGAGGTAGGTACGTGTCATAGGTTAGCCCACCCCTTACGATGGGAATTATATACTTGTCGTAACATTTTAATGGTTTCTCTGTCATATAGTCCCTGCAGTGTGCATTTTCCGCGGCGAAATAATATTTATATGATTTATCAATACAGGTTTCTTCCTTTGAACAATTTGGTAATTTTTTCCCACATCTCCCGAATGTATCGATTGTGAAATGTTTTTGTAGTTTGCGAATAAGATCTTCCCTTTTTCCTGGTGTTTTACAGTGACTTACGATCCACAAAATATCCTTTTTAAACTTTATTGAAATTTCAGAGATTCTCTCTGTTGTAGATCCTTTAACAACACCCCCGTAAAATAATGGAATATCTGAATCGCGCCTATACGTCATAGTCCAGTTGAATAGATTGTTCCATTTCTTAATTCCATTAGGTAAGTAAGACGGTGCTTCTTGTTCCATAAATATCCAAACCTGTCCAGAATATTTTTCGGGAACTTTATAAACAAGCTCAACCTCAAAAACAACTGCATGGGCAATACTTAACTGCGCTCTTTTGTCTGTAATTTCACATTGAATATCCGGGCAATATTTTCGGAATTCATTGCGGACGTAGGCTTTAGTTTTATAAAGTGGATGCCACAGTAGAATGGTTTTTGTTTCGTTGGTTTCAGCACTTTGCATTTCGGGTTCGGTATGACGGGAAATTAATCGTTGTAACCGGGATTGCATTTTTGAAAATGTGTTTAAGGGCACGAGTCGGTGGAGTTTAGATACTGGATGGATAACCTCATCGAAATCGACATTTTGGGTGATAATCAGCCAACAGGTCAGGGTCACCAAAGAAACGAACAGACTGAAATGAAAGTAAATAACATAAATGAATATCATTCCATCATTACGTGCCAAATTTTATTTATGAAGCAATAAAAAATATACTTTGCTGAAAATACCTTAAAGAGATTCATGGTAAATTATGTAAATCAACACCTTGCAAACGGATTTTTTTTTCTGATCCTTCCCCACCCCCAATAAAAATTTATAATGTCACAAACCAATTTAATTGAATTTGTCATTAATCAGACACATAAAAAATTGCATATCATTAAATAAAACAATAATTATAATACTTATGATAATGACAATAATGGTGATACTGCACATAAAATGATAATAATAAGGATTTTTTGATGAACTTCACTTTTTTTGTGTGTTCAAAATGTTCAGCTTCCGGAAGAACAATACCGTTAACGTAACTCCCTACAGCTGTGACGTCACAGTCAAATCAAACCGTTGTCGATCTGTTTTTACACCCGTATTTAGATCGCCAGTTCCAGATAGAAATAATAAAGGGTGGGTTTATAAAAAAAAACTAGGAAAATCAAATCAGTGCTTTAAATAAACACAGAAACCACTATTTAATTGTCAACTATATCGCTCTAGCAAATTCTGAAAATTCCTTTCTATCATAACTAATCCGTATACATAATAACATACGATAATTTAATGCTAAGGTAAATACAATAAATACAGATCATTACATCAATTTATGTCAGTATTTCAGTAATAGATAACCTTGTTTAGTAGCTTTTTATGATCAGTTTTATCTTTTTATTTACTATGTTGGATTTAAAATAATCAATTATAATTTATCCTGAACAATACCATATTTTGAAAAAAGTCTCATAAAAGTAAGAGATAGGGATACTTTATTCTCTAATATTTTTCAAAAAGCCCCGCAAGAGTACTAATTTTTTACATCAACAAATTTGTTATGATGTGAACAAAGGATTGAAAGAAGAAAAAGTACCGCTTAACCCGCTTTTGGAATCTTTATCGGCCAAATCATACCGGAAATAGGTTTTATTCAGGACGGAAAATGATGCCAGAGACCCACATTTATGTTGTTATTTTCCTTTTACGTGGAATTTGTTGCTCATTTAATAATTTCAAAGCTGAATGTTTGTTACATTTACCATATAAAGTTGCTCATTCTATTGAATAATATACCGACAAGGAGGAATGACCATAATACTTAATTACTTAAATTGCTGAAATTTGTATAAATATTTATTTTTATGATATATATTTCAAGATCACCCCACTTTTGTTTTTGACTTTTCTTATCCACCATATGATAAATTGTTGGATTATTCAATAAAAATTGTATGTAGACCTGCTTTTAAACCTGATAAGGAGGTACCTTAAAAGGTTGCAAGCTCGATTACAATTGCCTTTTTTATAAAATTCACTTCAACTTAGTTCCTATTAATTATTTTATTGCCTTCACATTCTTTTTTTCTGTATCATTATGATTCATCCTTTTCATGTATCCAAATATATATCCTTTTAAGTATTATTTGTTAATTGTATGTATGCTTTAAATCGATGAGAAACATGTCTCAAAATAAAGTAAATAGACGTATTAGAAAATGGAAAATAGAAAAACAATATAAAACTAATGAGAACTTGTTTCCCTTATTAAAATGGAAAGAGTGAGGGGGTGGTCATATGACTTAAGAAATCCATAACTGTAAATGTGAATGGATACGTAAATACACCCTTATCCTATCTACGATGACTCAGTGTAAATGTGAAAACAAATTAAATGTCTGCATTTTCAATCCGGTCTGCCTAAAGCACGTCATGATATTTGGGGCAAACACAAAAAAAAAGGTTGTGAAGGGTGAAAAGAAATTACATAACGTTGGGTTCAAATGACATGCAATCTGAATTCTTGTGTCAATTGTGAAATGTTCTATACTGAGGTATATTAGAATAGGCATTGTTTTAATGGATTAATGGAAGAGCCTGTACGACATGAAATTAAATGGAAAATTCGTTCAAATTTTAATCCTAATTTCTTAACATCATTTCCCCTTACCAGCAAATGCGATTTTCCCATTGAAAAAACCCCTGAAATCTCTCTATCTATCTATAGTTCGGTGATCTTGTCAAAGAAGATGTGATCCAGAAAATTGCATTTAGTTTAATAGACAATTATGGTAACGAAATATTTTTCATCAATAAAAAAATATTATGAGACTTTCCACTTTTTATCCTTAACATCAACTTGTTATTGTTTTGGACATATTATTATAGTTTATTCCGTCGAAATTACACCTAATTATTCATTAAAACAAAGACGGGTCTTACGGTGATCTAGTGTACAAAATAAGGAGGGTGAACGGTTCCGATAATTTCATATCGGCGGGTTCTAAAATGATTAAATGCTCTCGACATCGACAGTTTGACGCCGAAATCATCGCAAAAAAATGTATTGGGTTCCTCTAAAAAGCTTGAGCGTTGCACGCTGACTAACAAGCCGATAGGGACTGTATGACGGGCCTTGTCCAAACCTTTTCAGAGGAGAGAAGGTCCTGATCCTCGTCCCCACAGACTATTAGTCGGGACTCCTATTGATTAAGAATCTGAGCTCGCTTACAGACGGGCAGAGCACGGCTTACTTATGTTGAAGTCGCCTTACATATTTTGATAACATCCTATTATTCTATAAATGTTGTGTGTCCTTTGATTGTGCAGCTTTTGCGGTGAGACGAAATGTGGGCGCCCGTAAACCGGTTAACCAGACAAATGTAATGACGTTTGTTACATTAATTGACCGCCCTAAGTCGGTATCGTAACCGCAACACAATCGAATATTTTTGTAATGTCGTTTTGTCTTGTATATTCTACTATTATCATGTTCTGGGTGCATGTCCTTTGTGAATTCTGTCAAATAGCTTTGTCAGAATGTTTTCTTAATAAATTAAGCTGAATGAATTGATCTGTATATAAATCCAATACATAGATATGACGGAACCATTACCCTTAAGAATAAGACAAAGTTTTTAAATCGTGAGAGTTGACCTTCTATTAAAAAGAACAAATAATGTTGTAAAACTCAAGTCAATTCCTTTTTTATAATTTAAAATAGATAAGTCTGATCTGTGAAATGTACATATTTTAGATTTTTACTGTTCAATAACAAAACATTTTCCGTTGTAATGTAGAGATATTCTTTTTCACTCAAATGTGTCTAAAAAGGGATAGAAAACAGAAGAGACTGTCTCCTTCCTGCCAACTGGGATTCACATTTATAGAATAGAAGCTACCTCTTAGTAAAAACTCTATCTCCTTTTTTTTAAATAAAAGTTGAACTTGTTTGAAGATAAACATGTCAAAGTTTGGTAAGTTTCTTGAATCTTTGTCCTACGACTGCATGTACACAACATCATATAACTGCAAGAATCCTGCTTTGGACTTGGAAATGAAAAAGAAAACCCACACAAACAAACAAAGCACTTCTTCAAATGTTTGGAGCCATTGCTCTATTGAAAATTTAATTTCAAGAATAATCACATGTTATGCCATTATTATTATCATTATTATTATTATTATTACTTGACAGATATCCATCATGGATGGGCGACGGACAACACTTAAATTCCCTGAGCCCGACATAGTAAGAAAGAAAAAAAGAGGAGTTACTGGCTCAGTTATGTGGCAGAAGTCACCATGGAGCTATACAATACATGAATGTAAATAATATACTAGCACATATAATACATTACAAAAATATTTGATTGTAGTGCAATTATGATACCGACTTCTACACTCAGTCTAACTTAACACGATTGTCCTTGACTTTAGTTTAATTGTATTGGAAAAACACTCTTTGAATAAGACGGTTATTTTCTGTGAAAAATAAAATAAATAAAGTATGTTTTCCTACCAAACCACATTTACATCTCAAACCAACAACTATGTTTACCCCTTATTAAGTGAATAACAGTGGGTGTAAATCTAAAATATCTCATCAAACTGTAAGCCTCTCGCAAAGATAACTCTTTTTCCACAACTAAACTACATGTATTTTTTTCTGCGTCGTTAAACGCCATAAAAAGTAATTGTCTTGTACAAGGACTGAATTTGTGTGCATTGTAAACAATGACTCGCATTCAAAATGTAAACCTTTATCATATCCTTTAATCTTGTATGGTTTAATAAAAATGAGATATAATAAAACTAAAGAGAAAATCCATTCCCGCCCCTACAGCTTTAACATAAAGCTAAGGAACTACTACTACTACTACTAATAATAATAGTAATAAACATAATAATAATAACAAGAAGAGTAGTAGTAGTAGTAGTAGTAGTAGTAGTAGTAGTAGTAGTAAAACATCGAGCTTCCTCGTTCTGTTTTCCATTTTGTTTTAATGTAAATTACTACTAAATAAACAGTTGATTTGTGAAGAAGGCTTTCATCGACATTTTAGTATGGGTATTCACAGACGTTTCTTAGGGTGAGAAGATAGAACTATTTACCAGGGATTCACGGCAGCCTGTGCATGAGAGTCTCGAATCTTTCAAACCTGAACATGCTTTTTTCATTTAGAATTTAAGTGTGCAGTTGCATTATATGTAAGTAATTAATTTCCTTTGTATATCTAAGTACTTTAGGGATTTCGTTTCCTCAAACTGATTAAAACACATCAACGTCATTTGATGATAAAATACTCATACGAACTAGTCTTAGTTTTACCACTGATGTAAAGAAATACAATACTTACCTTACCCAAAAAGCCGATTTTGTAATACCTGACTGACAGATTTCTGTGATCTTGGTGATCATGATTGCGAATGTTCTTTATTCAAACGGGTTTTCTTTATTTAAATTACTATGTGCGTACGCGGAACACATCCACTTAGTCCTTGTATTTAAAGTTCAACACTGGTGTAATGATACGGAAACAATCAATTCGAGCTAGTAGTCACTGTCACATTCTGTTCTATTAGCATTTGTGTTGTATTGCAAAATATTCCCGGGGAGAATATTTATCGGGTATGTGTAGCAAGTCTGGATGTCACAAAATATGTCCGTGGATTATATTTATCGGGTATGTGTAGCTAGGCTTGATCACACAAAATATTCCCCAGGATCTGTCGGGTATGTGCAGCAATGCTGGATGATACAAAATATTTCCGGGGAGAATATTTATCGGACATGGGTAGCAAGGTTGGCTTATACTTTCAGTGTTGTATAGAAACAGATGGATACTGTGTCTGTGTCTTATCCTCGTCATATATTTTGAACTGAGATACGGGGGCCGTTGGTATGTAAAAAAATTCTATGTGTAATTTAAGTCTGTTGCATATATTAAATTCTAATGCACCTTGTTTGTAACACGCGATCTCATTGGCTGTCCGATTTAAAAACTGCAAGGGTATTCACGATACCCCTGCAGTTTTTGATATGACGTCACGATACACTGCAGTTTTTGATATGACTGTAATTAGCGATTTGGCTTAGAAAACCATAACTCTGTGCCTCTAGTTGGAATTATTTTTGTCAAATGCATTAGAACACCTCGCAGTGAAACTCAATTTCTGACAGGGTATTCGCAGATACCCTGTTAGATTTTGTAAAACACTCGCATGGTAACCCCTAAATTCAATACATTCACGTTGTTAATAATATTATGATAATAATAATAATAATAATAATAATAATAATAATAATAAAAATAATGGTGATGATAATAATAATAATAATAATAATAATAATAATAATAATAATAATAATAATAATAATAATAATGATAATAATAATAATAGAGTTTATTGGTTACTAAATAAAAATCGTTCAGCCTTTAAAATTAGGGGTTACCATGCGAGTGTTTTAGAAGAACTGACAGGGTATCGTCGAATACCCTGTCAGAAATTGAGTTTCACTGCGAGGCAATACGCACAGAGTTATGGTTTTCTAAACCAAGTCGCTAATCACAGTGACGTCATATCTAAAACTATAGGGTAGCGTGACGTCACAAATCAAAACTGCAGGATATCGTGACGTCATATCAAAAACTGCAGGGATGTCCTGAATGCTATTGCAGTTTTCAAATCGGACAGCCAATGAAATCGCTTGTTACAAACAAAATGCATTAGGATACTGTTTTTAATATGAACGGCTATTGGTGGTTGAGATCATCTACTCGCATCAAATGAATTTGTATATATAAAGCATATATTGGATTGTACACAAGAGAACCATGAAAACATTTCTCCAAGTAAATACTAGCACCAAGGGGTTGTCTGCTCATTTAAACAAAATTGTAAAACACATGCTTGACTGTTAACACTAGAGCAATCTGAACATTTTAGTTCATTATACCTGCAATATGGATCCTGGATATTGAAACAGTTCTTTCTGAGGTTCCAAATTCTCTACAATAATTGCACACAGGGTGGAAATTTTTATAGCCCTTTTTTCAGTAAATCATGATGACTTTCAATTGAAGAATAACATGGTACATGTAGTGTGCTGTCATCTGTGATCCGCAAGTTGTGTTGGGTTAGACAAAGGCTATATTGTTCAGTGGATGGTTCACATGGATCAAAACGCCACCTCATGTGAATGGAAATATCTTCTTAAGGATCTAAAGCTGTTGCTGTGCTTGATTGTTTATCTTCTTTGAAGCATAAATGCATGTGCAAGAAAAACTGATTTGTTGGTATTATCAATAATTTTAGGTGTTATGACCCCCAACGTGAGGCAAATTCACCACAATAGCAATAAACGCCAGCAAAAAGACACAAACGTCTTAAAACTTTTGGATCACACAACAGTTGCGGTACCCACTTAGGAGGGTCATATGAATGACAAGCAAATTAATCGGTGTGGTTAACTGGTTATCTGGCCCCACAAGGAAAGAGATCTGGCTTGGTAATATGAGAAAAAAAAACCCTGTTTTATGTAATGCTTGTATCAGTACATAAACTTTCAGTGACATCAATTTTTTTTTTTTGTGATACACAAAATAATTTGTCTAGCTGGTGTTGAAATATAGGATTTGATCATATTTAAGTACGCAAAATGGTCATTAGCCAGACCTACGCAAAGCATCCTTCACAAACAATAAAGAACAACACTTGAAGCTGACAGGTATTTGTGATAAAGACCAAAACGTTCGAATGGACAGCATAGACAAACAGATGCACAATTACTTATACTTAAAATCTGACACAAACTAGCTCTAATTCGCATTTAATAAGTACATAACTCATGGTACATATTCATTTAATAACTTATTAATTTATTTATTTAATAATATTATTATTATTTTATTGATTTATTTATTTAATTATTATTATTATTTTATTTTTATTCGTGTTTTTTCATTATTATTATTATTATTATTGTTATTATTATTATTATTATTATTATTATTATCATCATTATTATTAAATTTTTAAAATTTTTTCTTACTTTTTTATTTTTATTATTGTTTTCGTTTTTGCACTCGAGGCATGTAATGACATCTCTCACTGTGTCAACTGTCATTTTACATGGAACGTGCGAAACTCCGCAATGAAGGACAATATATTTTTCGGTTGTAGTCGATCTCATCAAACTTTGTTGAGTACGTATTCCCAGATGCGTAGCTGGTCGTCTAGAACTATTATCTGCTCGTCTATATGAACGTAAAATTCTATCATTAAACCGCACTGAAATGGCGATGGAAAGAAAGGTAAGATAGCGCGGGAAATATCTACTATGAAAAGAGGAAAGGATCCAAAACATCCGGATTTGGGTCGGATGCGTTGTTCATTTCTTTGTCAGCTTTTACTTCGAAAACCTACCCGCTAGCTGACGCTTCACAAAAAACCCCCAATCGATATTGCCTAATCGATTGAATTGCATCAGCCCAATAACCGAACCAGAGATACTTACAATAAATTTCAAATAAAAATATGTGATATATAAATTACTAACACACAGAATTAATCAATTTGAAAGACACACTCTCAGACAGGGTGATTCTATTATATCATACCTTTAACTGGACTTCGTTGAACATATTATTGATCCGTACTAACCATCCATAATCAATACCTTTTGTTCGTATTTCACTGCTTAAAACATTTTAATTGATGAAAACAAAATCATAAATTGCTATAATATTGGATTATACACCAACAGTTTATGTAGGGAGTTACAATAGAGATATTTTTAGATTGTGTTCAACTGTGTATTCGACTACATTCAGAAAAAAGAGAAACGTGTTAAATAATGACGTTATTGAAAGTATTTTGTTGAATTTTTTATCTGCATTTCAGCCTTATAGTAAGTGCAATGGGAGAAAACAACAGCAAATCGGGGATTGACCGCTAGGGCTGTCTACTAGTTTAAAATACGAAAGTATCTCACATAAAATTAGTGTTTTGTGATATTGGATAATAGTCTTTTTAAATACGGTGTTAAGTTTCTTGACCCAGTGATCAGGATAAGCACGCGCCCTGCGCCATAGTCGCATCCAACAGAAAAATGGAGCATTAAACTTTCTCCCCCTGCGCCTTTTGGGGCGCATCTCAACTTGACAGCGGTAATCCAACCTTGCCTGTAAGCGCTGTGTCGATTGCTAGTAAACATTCTATATCACTTCTGCTCTTGTCCTTTACCCTTCGATTTTCGTCAATTCAAGCGTTTACGGAATTGGGGTTTTGCATTGAAATAGTAACACGAAATTCATTGGACAATTTTGTGAATGTATTAACTCTAGGACGAATCAAATTTATTGTAAGATCGAACAGTTCGTCTGGGCTAATGTTAAAGTATGAATGACCGCGAGGTTCGAAAGTCAACATGCCCCTAAAGAAGATATTAAAACCGGGACCAGGCCAACTGAATTCATCCTTTAAAAACTGGTAAAGATGCAGGGCAGGAGAATTAAACCCAGTGTTAAATAAGACTTTAAACAAGTTTGATTATCTGCAATTTGTTTTTATTGTTTAACAGTTTTAACAGTAAAATATGTTGCAAATCTCCGATGTTTTTAAATCTATTTGAAGTTCATGGCACATTCATTTTCCACAATGGCGCATTGATTTTGTAAATGGCCCATTGATGCCCCAACATATGGGGCCATTGTCACATTCACCTCAGAAGCTATCCCGATCACTGTTGACCACGTTAATTTTTACACTTAGACTATTTGAATGTACAATTTCATATATAGAAACTATTCTATTAAAATGTCTTCAGAAATATCGAAAGTAAACCCTTGATACACATGACGTTGGTCATAGTTTATCAGTGGCTGAAAATTTAAATTAAGCTGGTACAAGTAGTAATTCAAAGGCACTGGAATCCTCTTCTGTTGAATAAATCCATAAAATGACACAACAATGTATGAAAGTTAATGTCTTGAACAAAAATGGGAAAACTTGCAACCCCCCCCCCCCAAAAAAAAAAATACCACAAAACAAAACAAAACAAAACCAATAAAAAAACCCCCAAACAAACAAAAGAAACTCCCCTAAAACAAAAAGAGAAAATAGAAGATATCTGACAAAGCTGTCAGACACAAATCACCAAGGACCTGCACAAAAAAAGATTATAGTACAATATACACATTACACATTACAAAAATATTCGATTGTGCTGCGGTTACGATAGCAACTTAGGACGGTCAATTGAAGTAACAAACGCCACTCAATTGGTGTGGTTAAAAAAAAAACTCTAAGAAAGATTTTTTCTATTGCATATATTTTCAACAACATTTCTTACAATCAAATCATTTAAAATCACAGAAAAGTCAGAAAAGACGTCAAAAAGGGGCAGTTTTCTTTTCAGAATAGAAACAAAAACAAACAATGAAACAACAAAACAAAGCCAACACCCTTCAATATCACTCTGTTGTATTCGGTTTGATGATCCATGCAGAAGTTTGTCAACAGGGGGTTTTCCTTTGGGTTAGTATCTCCTCGCCCTGAATCCACCTCTTGACGGATCTAGTAAAAAGGAATCTTTAGTGTTTTATACCAACCATGTCTGAATTAATCCCTCCAGCAGTTCTGAAGAGGTAGTCGAAGAATAAAAAGTTTGCTGACGACCGACGGACAATGGATGATAAACTATGCTATCAGCTTTAGCTCAGTTATGCTACAAATTTTTGATCGAGTTGTCCAATCTATTAGATTATGACTCAGGTTTTATCTTACATAAGAACGTTACATTTTGACCTAGTCTTTTGAATTTTCTTTACAACTCTGAATTGAATCCGACAATGAAGAAACACAAGCAGCATTGAGTCAGGAGAACCATTTTAAACTTAATACAAAACAAAGTCTAAAAGATCCAGAGTCTCATTTCTCAGTTTCAAAATGCTCAGAGAGATTATGACTGTCTAATTGTAATTAGTTGGCATGCCTCCTGTCGAAGCAAACACAGCATTAAGGAGGTCGTGGATTAAATGGCTGGTACTACCAAGCGGTAGTCGACAAGGAACGTCCATTCTATTAGACAAAATAGAGTCATCGGTTGCCGCTGACCAGTCCAAGTACTAGGGGTAGGGCCATGTACCTTGTGGGAGTAAACATCCCCTGCAGACAGGACACACTCGCCTACAGAATAATTATTTGATCTAGTTTAACAAACTAGACCTTTTTTAGTTTTCATCAAATATGAGTATAGGCTTAGTGACAATTTTGTTTACATATAAAGCTACTCAAAAAGATAAACACGAAGTAAATTGACAGGATATGTTCAATCTAAGATTATGTTCTTATTTTACCTTGTAATATAAATTCTAAAACGAACTCTTCCAGCTTACTTTAAATTCACACTAACATATACAGATGGGTGCAGTCCTAACATAACATTCACGTTAACGCGAAAAGCGGTCACGAGGACTGCTTTAGCACACGTGCTAGGACTGGTCGACCGGACGCGCGTGCGCTCCTTGCGTTAACGCGGGAGGAAATTTGCGTTAACGCGATTTATTTCCGCGTGCGCTCAGTCCAGTCGCGCGTTCACATGATTACATTTGTAATTCTCTTTACAGTGGTACGGATGGAGGAAATAAAAGGAATCTAATTAAATTACCGCAAATGTCGCCATATATACGCACATTAAATGTGATTTTAAAATGACACCCCGCATTAAGGGTTTCATATGTAATATAATAATGGAAATTACCGCGTAGACATGCACTCAGGTATTTATGAAAAACTTCGTCAGTTTATTCTATAAAGACTCTAGGAAAGTTACATTCTAATTCTATTTTATTTATTTATTTTTAATTAATAAAATTATGTATTTATCTCTTATTTGTTTATTTATTTATAATTTACTTATGTATTTATTCTTATTTATATATTTACAATTGTTTTTTATATAGCTATTTTTCATAATATATGAATACTATGATTATCATCATTATTATTCTTTTCATTAATTCAATTATTATTATTATTATTATTATTATTATTATTATTATTATTATTATTATTATTATTATTATCCTAAAATAAGAATAAATTTCATTATATTCAATTTTCGGAAATTGTATTCAATATTTTTCAAATTCATCTCTTTACTCGGAAGCGTTTTATTTAATTCTAAATACTTCCCCACATGCACACAGTAATATGTTTTTATATTTAAATATACAATGTATATATCGATTCTCCTTTAAATCCTTCTCTATCTAAGTTGTAAGCAAGCGAACGTGGCCGTCAGCCACGTTCACGTGGCAGCCAAGCGCGTGAACGCGGCAGTCCAGCGCGTTAACGCAGTCTCAAAATTTAGTTCACGAGGAAATCTGCGTTAACGCAAACGCGTGTGCTCAGCAGTCCTGAGCGCACGAGGAAAGCAAACTTCACGTTAACGCGACGTTAACATAATGTTATGTTAGGACTGCACCTCACTGTATGTGGAAGAGAATGAACAGACTTAATCGAGAAAACAGTTAGGAACTAAAGGATTAGTCACTTGAAAGGCACGATTTCAAATACATATGAACTAAAAAAAAATAAATGAATTATTGCATTTACCAAACTAAGGTGCCAAACTTATTAGGGACCAAGTACACTTAATACCAATAAGTAAAATTCAATTTACTAGGACGTAGTTACCAAGAAACCTCTCTATAAGACAAATTAGAGACATGCACGGATCTAGAGGGTGGACTGTGGGACTGGACCCACCCTGGGATTCGGCGAAAATTATTTTCCTTGTTATTTTTCAAAGTAACACACCAAAATATACGTGAACTCTCTCTCTCTGGATTTTTACATAGGTTATGGATCCCCTCTCGACAGCATTTCTGGCCCCGCGCATGAGATAATGGCCCTTGGAATACCCAGAGATGGGATCAGATGCCATGCAGGAGGAATTCTGACCTATCACATCATCTAATGCCATATATTTTGTTTAACTTTAAATAATATTAAGTGATAACAATCGGTAAAGTGCATTGATTGGTGTAAATGGCGTGGTGTTGTATTATCATAACACAAAAGGTTAACAGGGAAGAAAATCGAATAACGAAGTCAACATGATGATGACAGACAATGATTTCTAAGTCCAAAGAGGGTCATTTGGAGTCTGTAAAATGTGCGGAAATTAGGGGCGATCATGCTAGTGTTTTACAAAAATTGACAGGGTATCGGCGAATTCCTAGTCAGAAAGTTGAGTTTCAATGCGAGGTGTTAGTCAACTGCTAAACTATGAATTCAGTGTTAAGGAATTTTATAAGACGTTAACTTGACCGTTCTAATGTAAGATTTTACATTGATCAGTTTCTACAAGTCTGTTGTGCCTACAAGAATTTGTACTTGAAAGTCCGAAACTTAAAGTCCAATTTAAATAAGAAAATATAAAAGAAGGCTATATATGGATAGATATAAATGTACATCTGCCGAAAAAAAACTCCTGAAAATAAAACTATTTCTCAACAGCGCATTTTATCTTCATTTCTTGCGATAACTAACTGATTGAAAGAGACGAGTGAAACCTATCGATATTTTTGGTACCCCGAGACCGTGGATTGTATTGATCAAAGAACATTAGCTTGAATTATCATGCAATTATAAGCCATTAAGAAAGGAGTATAATTGCATGGAAGATGTGCATTCAAAAACATTATCGATCGCCTGCTCGTGCATTTGTTCGACAAAAAACATCTTCATATCTACACCTTTGATCGATCAGTTATCCTCATAAACATTGCGTCAATCAAAAGATCGTGTTACAAAAAACTTGTCTTTTAATAGAGAGAAAAAGTAGATTCGTTTACTTCATGTTTTCACAAACCTGTATTGTACATATATTAAAATGCGTTGATTAGTATATAAAACTTGATGCATGCAAAGGGTTTTATGTTATTTGTTAATTTCATTCACTGCATTTTTGAAGTTTATTCCAAACATTTCGTTTGAAATCAGTATATATTTGCACCAAAACTTTTATAAAAAGAGCAACAATATACTCACCCATAAAAGAGAAGACAGAGAACATGTGACCGAACTGTTTGACACATATCACCAATGACATGCAAAGAAAACACGAGTATAGTCAAATAAACACTGAAAACGACAAATAAAAATACTCGAAAGTATTAAATTTACCATTCGGACTTAGGACAGTTAATTCAAGTAACACACGTCACTCAGTTGGTGTGGATAACCAGTTTATGGATGACTACCTTCCCACCTACCGCAATAGCAGCACAATCAAAGGGCACACATTTAATGTATAAATAATCCTCAAAATGGAGAACAAGAATCAATAGGTTTCTCAAAAGGAGATGTCAAAAGAAGATTTAGGAATTAATATGCTAGTATCAAATATATGTTCTGCGACATTAACTTAAGTCAACAATTCTCTGCCTGTCTGTAAGCAAGCTTAGATCCGTGATCTGTAGGAGTACCGACTAACAGTGCGGAAGAGGCACGGGACCCTGTCTCCTCAGAAAGGTTTCGAACAACTCCGGTCATAGAGTCTCCACCACTTTGATATTCAGCGGGCAATGCTCAAGTGAGAGTCGGTTCTATGCTGTCTCCCGCGGACATACTGTCGACGATGTCGAAGACGTTCAATTATTTTAAAATCCATCGAGATTAAAATCATTTACACGTTTGTTCTTCTTTAGCTTGACACGAGAATAAGGCAGAATTTTGGATGAGATATTCAGCTTCATACATGTTATTGAAAAGTCACATACGTTTTCAATTTAAGATAAAATAGCAGTGACAAAAGGGTCCATTGCTACAAAAATTTAACATTCTAGTGAGCACGGAATTTTACTTGAATATTTAAAACAAGAACTGAAAAGATACCTAAATACTAATTTAAATCTCGTGATATCGTAAAAAGGGAATCAAATACGATTAAATTTGCTCTTCATATGTAGGCATATAATGAATATTCATTTCAACACCTATAAGCATGATTGGAAACAATCTGGAAGAAAAAAGAGGAGTTACTAGCTCAGTTATATGGCAGAAGTCACCATAGAGCTATACAATACATGAATATAAATAATATACTAGAACATATATCACATTACAAAAATATTTGATTGTAGTGCAATTACGATACCGACTTAGGACGGTCATTTAATTTGACAAAAGCCAAACAAATGGTGTGGTTAACCGGTTTCCGGCCCACCTTCCCACTCACCGTAACAGCAGAACAATCAAAGGACGTACATTTAAAAATTTATAAATAATCCTCCATGTAAAAAACAAGGGTCAACAGGTATCGCATATTGAGAGGTCATAAAAATATAAACACGTAAGGTATTGTAAAATACATAATGGTATAAAAATATATGCGACATCAACATGATAAACCGTGCTCTGCCAGTCTGAAAGCGAGCTAAGACCCTAGATCTGTAGGAGTCCCGACTAACAGTCAGAGGAGACGAGGTTCAGGACCATGTCTCCTCTGAAAGAGGTTTGGACAAGGCCCGTCATATAGTCCCCACCGCCCTGTTAGTCAGCGTGCAACGTTCAAGTAAAAGTCTGCATAAGGCTGTAGAGGGGCCAAATACAAGACCTATAGTCTTTTTTATGATCTCAATATCATATTGTCTATTTATAAGACGTTTGATTATTTTATTACATGATAAAATAACGTTATCGGAGCCTTTTACTTTCCTTAGTTTATATACGAGATTACCGTAAAAATAAGGATGGGAAATTCCATTGGATACATACTGTTGAAAAGAAATATTTCCAAATTTAGATAAAAGTTCTGAATAAGATCTGAAGAATTTGCCGAATGTTTTTCTTAGCTTGTGATATCTGTAACCCTGAGTTAAAAGTTCAGTAGTAATTTGTAAATTTCGTTTATGAAAGTCCAAAACATCGGTGCAGCCTCTGACAAATTGAACTAATTGAGATATATAGATACCATATGATGGGAGTCGAGGGACATCGCCATCCAAGTAAGGGAAATTTACAATAGGAAATCCAAAATCCTCACGTTTATCATAAATATTAATATATATTAGGTGGTTGATAATTTTGATGTTAAAATCTAAGAAAGGTGTAGATTTATCTCAAGTATTAGCTTTATTCAATGTGAGCTCTGGTGGATAAATTTCTGATATAAATTGTTCGAATTCAGGGTTGTCGATTACCAAAATGTCATCCAGATATCTGCAAGTATTATTGAATTTGTCAATGAGGTCAAAAGGTTTTGATTTTTGAAGAGAAACCATAAAATCCCTCTCATAACAATAAAGATATAAATGTGCTATCAGAGGCGCGCAGTTAGTACCCATAGGAATCCCAACTATTTGTTGATATATCTTGCCATCAAATTGCACAAAATATTATTCATGAGAAAATCTAGTGCTTTACATAATTCCTTGCAAGTCCAGTATTTATATGAAGTATATTGTTTGTTGGAAAAGAATCCGGAGGTATTGGAAGTACATATGTACATTTTAGATTCTCTGTGAAAACACCATTGTATAAGAGACAGCAACTTGCTTTTAATCAAATCATGAGGCAGAGATAATGTATAAAGTGTAGAAAAATCAAATGTAGAAATTTGAGTCGCTTTGAAATTTAGCGAAAGAAGTTTGTCTATAACTTCATGAGAATTTTTAATCGACCAAAAGTAATTGATGTTACTATTATGCAATGCGACATCACAATATTTGATAATATGATATTTTATAGCAGTTAGAGCAGACGTAATATGCTTCGATAGTACCGTAGTAGAGCAGTGGCTAGAATTAGATATGAAACGTGATTTATATGGACTTTTATGTAGTTTTTGGAGCCAGTATATGGTTGGTAGATCAGATTTATCGATTTATGGAAGAAAAAAGAGGAGTTACTGGTTCAGTTATGTGGCAGAAGTCACCATAGAGCTATACAATACATGAATATAAATAATATACTAGAACATATAACACATTACAAAAATATTTGATTGTAGTGCAATTACGATACCGACTTAGGACGGTCATTTAATTTGATAAAAGCCAAACAAATGGTGTGGTTAACCGGTTTACGGGCCCACCTTCCCACTCACCGTAACAGCAGAACAATCAAAGGACGTACATTTAAAAATTCATAAATAATCCTCCATGTAAAGAACAAGGGTCAACAGGTGTCGCAGATTGAGAGGTCATAAAAATATAAACACGTAAGGTATTGTAAAACACATAATGGTATAAAAATATATGCGACATCAACATGATAAACCGTGCTCTGCCAGTCTGAAAGCGAGCTAAGACCCTAGATCTGTAGGAGTCCCGACTAACAGTCAGAGGGGACGAGGTTCAGGACCATGTCTCCTCTGAAAGAGGTTTGGACAAGGCCCGTCATATAGTCCCCACCGCCCTGTTAGTCAGCGTGCAACGTTCAAGTAAAAGTCTGCATAAGGCTGTAGAGGGGCCAAATACAAGACCTATAGTCTTTTTGATGATCTCAATATCATATTGTCTATTTATAAGACGTTTGACTATTTTATTACATGATAAAATAACGTTATCGGAGCCTTTTACTTTCCTTAGTTTATATACGAGATCACCGTAAAAATTAGGATGGGAAATTCCATTGGATACATACTGTTGAAAAGAAATATTTCCAAATTTAGACAGAAGTTCTGAGTAAGATCTGAAGAATTTGCCGAATGTTTTTCTTAGCTTGTGATATCTGTAACCCCGAGTTAAAAGATTAGTTGTAATTTGTAAATTTCGTTTATGAAAGTCCAAAACATCGATGCAGCCTCTGACAAATCGAACTAATTGAGATATATAGATACCATATGATGGGAGTCGAGGGACATCGCCATTCAAGTAAGGGAAATTTACAATAGGAAATCCAAAATCCTCACGTTTATCATAAATATTAGTATATATTAGGTGGTTGATAATTTTGATGTTAAAATCTACGAAAGGTGTAGATTTATCTCAAGTATTAGCTTTATTCAATTTGAGCTCTGGTGGATATATTTCTGATATAAATTGTTCTAATTCACGGTTGTCGATAACCAAAATGTCATCCAGATATCTGCAAGTATTATTAAATTTGTCAATGAGGTCAAAATACCAATTTCATGAAATGGCAATAATTTCATTTATTCTGAATTATCCGCATAACGCCTTTACATGAGTAAAGATTTTTTTTGTATAGACAGTATCGCTCATTATACATAATAGGGGCCGCACGTGTAAGGGATTCTGATTTGCTGGCCTTAATTAACTGTGCCAAAACTTTAATTCTCCGTTCCAAATACGGTAAAATCGTGTCGTTCTTTAAATAGCAATAGTTTTTTTTTATTATAAATGTAATTAGATTATAAGAAATGACTGTGCATCTGTAGTACCTTATGATCAACATATACAATATGTTTTACTTTGTTTTGTAAGTCCATAAGTAGTTTTCTTCTGTCTTTCTTTCTGTAAAATTCATGATCATCTAACATAGCCAAAAAATTTTGGTAATACCAATTTTCATCAAAATGTAAGACGTATTGAAGAATAAGGGGAGCATTTCTACACTTCATACATATAGGTCCGTATAAACATACACGTTTAAATTCAGTTTAATGTCTTAAGGATTAGGGGTGGGGAAGTAAAACTTTGTTGATTTGTATATATAAGATATCTTGATTTCTTAAATATTGCAGTTTATGAATCGTAATATTCTCCAAACGTTTCCATTCCTCCTGGAAATCTTCAGTGAGTTGTGTCGTTAGCGACGTTACGTTGCAAAATTTCATAAATTGTGATATCTTATGATATGAAAGTTTGAATTCATTATAATTCCACCATGTTCATTTAACTTTTTCGAATATATTATACTGTGAATGACTAACATTTGGCTTTTGTTATTATAATTATTATTCTTATTATTATAATACACAGAGAGAGAAAGAGAGAGAGATATCAAACACAAATAGTAAAATTGAAACACCCGGTAGTATAATGGACCTTGGATCTCCGACAAAAATAGCTGTAGAAATAAAGACAAATTAGACAAACATATAAAGGATGCATGTCAGTTAGGTGATTCGGTACCATTGGTTGTGGGTCGAGTCCCCGTCGGGGAAAAATATAAGTAAAAGGGTGCCATGTTAGCTGTAGTCTATTTGTGCTATATATATATATACATACATACATACATACATATATATATATATATATATATATATATATATATATATATATATATATATATATATATATATATATATATAAATATATATATATATATATATATATATATATATATATATATATATATATATATATATATATATATATATATATATATATATATATATATATATATATATATAAAATTCATCTCTATAAGAGCTGTTCTCTCATTCTTTTCATTATTTGGGGGGACAAAATAAGGGGGTTAGGGTAGTAAAATCTTACTTTTGGCGAAATCTAACCTGGATACATACATATTACTTTTGTTTATTAATCGTATAATGAAAATACATGAAGAAAATGAGATTTGCACATATTTTTACATTAATCGCACTATAAATATCACATTTTGATGCATATGTCAGGAGAAAATTTTAGCGGCCAGTGAAGCAATACAGCTTTTTCGCTCATTTTGCATATGTGGGATTCTAAAATTAATACTGAACCATGAAGAAAAAATATTATACTACAAAACCATATACAGCATTTTTCGCTCATTACGCATATATGGGACTTTAAAATTAATACTGAACCATGCAAAAAAAATTTTTATACTACAATACTACAAAACGATATGTTTATATCTGCTGCCTTTTGATAGAATTGCCCATTAATATGCAATCTTATAGATGATATGAACTCTCTCACTGTCTGTATATATATTACAATGAAGTACATTAAGGTGTTTGCAACTTCACATATCTCGCCATGATCAAATGTCCATACAATACAGGAATGAAAATTGACTTAGTAGTCATTGCACAACTTTTATACACCCTCATTTCCGCAAACTACCTGTATAATAGCAGATAGGTGACCTTATTAACAGGGTCCCTAGTTTCACTGGTGGTGGACTGAGAGCATTTTAAGACTAGTTTTCAGAGCTTTTGTAATGACATTCTAGTTTTCAGTACTTTTGTACTGACATAAAATATACATTGAAAGTTTTCAGTCATACAATTTCACTCTAAAACAAAAAAATATCTCCCTCATGCATAGCTATGTCCTTAGATTGGTTCTTTGTTTCATTTTTTTTTTTGGTTTGGTCATTTTGGTTTCAACGTTTCTTTTCAAATATTTATATATAATGAGAATTCAAATCATCTACTCACGGGCACAACTGAAGAGACATAAGTTCTCGAAATGCGTAAATTATTTCGGTACTATGAGGAGTAAATTTTTGTACATAGATCACTTTCGGATTTTAATTGCTTTTAGGTCATTTTTATGTTAAGTTTGCCCTGATCGTAGTTTGGATTTCCAATAGTCTGGCCTTGAACATACTACAGACATATAATGTGTCAACATGCCAGTAATGTGAGCTGAAAGTTTATTGATCTAACATTAGAAAGTAAGAAACCGAAACTCGGAAAAACATAGAAAAATGTCACAGTGATAGTGCAGATATTAGTGGTATAAAGTATTCTCGTAAGCTATGCAACTTAACGAGTGGCGCGGACAGTAACATCCCAAGTTTTTCAAGGTATAAGCGATGTGGATTAGCGGATATGGTGCTCGGCTCGTGATACAGAGGTCCCGAGTTCGACTCCCGCCCTGGCCGCACCAGTGTTCTGTCTCACGGATGAGACAGTCAAAACCGAAGTCCCGTGTCACGGTAGGCGTCGCTCGTAAAAATCCCTCACTGCCCGAGGTGGGTCCGTTGTAATGTCTAAATTTGTATGCAATGCATCAGGCAGATGCCGTCACCATTTACGTGAAATAATCGTGACGTAAAACAAAATTCAATCAATCAATCTTCAATGTATTCTAACACAACTGACGCAGACTCAATAATATTTATATAGTTTTATTCCGTATTCAATATAACAAATTAAAATCAATGATGTTTGTATACATGACATAATACTATATGTACTGATGCATTAGTATGTGAATATATCAATAAAATTAACAAGTAGTATTACGTCTTAGAATATTTTGGCACTGGAGTAGCTTATAGCTGATTGATTTGGAATTCAACAACATATCAAGAACCTTAACCGCTATGACGACAGTCATATTACAAAACCGTTTGTAGGAGTAATATGAGAATATGACAATCAACAATAGAGACGACACAGGTTAACATGTATTATGCATGACATGTTCGTGCGATAACTGTAATAGATTGCATCGTTAGACGTAAAGTAAAAAACTCGCTTAGTTAGATAACAAGAAAGACCTGGGACCAGTTGTTCGAAACTTAAACCACTGGTTAAGGTAACCAATTGTTTAATTTCATCTGACTTTATCTCTGATATGAAAAGACTTTTAGTCATGGTCTGTGTACTAATTTAAAATAGATGTGGAATAACAATGTTTAGAGAAAGCCACAATCAATATACAACCAGCGTAAATATCAAAGAAACTCAAGTTTAAATGCAATTAACATATCAATTAATCTTGTTTTATTATGCAGGTGCTGTGATGCAAATTTGATTTGCCATTCTTAACAATTGAAGAAGAGTACACCAAGGTCATGCACATAAAACATGATAATAGTCAAATAAACACAGAAAACATTACAAAAACATTCCATTGTACTGCGGTTACAATACTGATTTAGGACGGTTAATTAAAGTGACAAATGTCACTCAGTTGGTGTTGTTAACCGGTTTAGGGGCGTCCGCCTTCCCATTCGCTGCAAAAGCAGCACAATCGATGGATACACATTTAAAAAATTAGTATAATTATCGAATAGTGGTATTAAAGCCTTTAATGGAAATAAACATGATTGAATATTTTTAAGATTAGAGTTTGATTTCCAAATACATGTATATATAATAAGTACGTCTTTCCACAGTATGCTTGAGAAGAGCAGCCAAACGAGAGTACATGAACTGGAGCATGACGGAAAACACCTGTTTATATGTTTTAAAGATCATCAGTGTAGAGTGCCTTAGTGATTGATGTAATGTTATTGTGAAAGGCAGGAGTTTAGGATTCACAGGACTGTTAAATCTTTCAAAATTTAAATTTAAAGATACTGGCAGATACTCCTCCTTTTGTACAAGTTTTCAATATCTATCGAAAAGATATCGAAATTCTGTTTTTTACCCTAATGGAAGAAGATTATTGCTGTTAAGATGGTTAAGATGCCAGACGCGTGTTACATAACATATTTGGCTGAGAATCCATTTTTCCAAAATCTTGTTCCATCAGGAATGAATGGATGGAGTGATTGTTTGTGAATCGATATGTTGTCAGCCGAGTAAAGAACGATTGATTTATTTATGAAAGTAGAAGGTGTCCCCCAACAATTTTCCCTTGAAATATATCTGTATAGAAGCTTGTATGTGAAATATCTCAGCACCCTTTTTGTGTTTATCCTTTTTAGTTGTCAATATGCTATATTTAACCAAATATTTCGTTTTGTCTAATTTTTGCATCATCATCTTCGACTGTCTCCTCGATTTTTTCTTCCCTAAGAGCGACTCTTATTTTTGCCCAGTTACGCTTCACTTGACTCTCTGAACCTCGTTGTGTATACGGAGCACTACTTAACATACTCGGTGCATTTCCTGAAAGTATAATTACATAAGAAATTGATAGTGTTTACCTTCTATTACAATAATATGAAGGTGTAAGTGTTCGCTGTTGTAATTAAACAGTACCTTCATATAAAATAATATGTAAAATCAATTTTTATATACAAATATTCGTATATATATATATATATATATATATATATATATATATATATATATATATATATATATATATATATATATATATATATATATATGTATATATATATATATATATATATATATATATATATATATATATATATATATATATATATATATTTCGTACATTTTTTAAATATTTGAAACAATTTATCAATTAACTGTAATTAAAGTTCGACAATCATTCTCAAACTAATGAGTATTTAACTCCTTAATATCTTTGATTCTTTTTAAGGTTAATTTTCCTCTAAAGGTCTGAATATATTAAATTTGGATTTCCACCCTGTCGGCCTTTAAGTATTATAAAGCTAAGGGTATCTCTTTTATGCATAGCTCTATCCTAAGATTGGCTCTTTGACATTAACTGTTTGGTCAGTTTGTTAATTATTATAAAGCTAAGGGTCATCTTTTTCATGCATAGCTCTATCCTATAATTGGCTTTTTTCACATTTACTTTTAGGTCAAGTTGATAATTATTATAAAGCTAAGGGGTATCTCTTTCATGCATAGCTCTATAACCTAACCTAAGACTGGCTCTTTGACATTAACTTTTAGGTCAGTTTGGTAATTATTATAAAGCAAAGGGGTATCTCTTTCATACATAGCTGTATCCCAGAATAGGCTCTTTGACATTAACTTTTAGGTCACTTTGGTAATTTTTATAAATCTAAGGGGTATCAGTAATGCATAGCTCTATCCTAGAATTAGCTCTTTGACATTAACTTTTAAGTCACTTTGGTAATTATTATAAAGCTAAGGGGTATCTCTTTCATACATAGCTTTATCCCAGAATTAGCTCTTTGACATAAACTTTTAGGTCACTTTGGTATTTATCATAAAGCTAAGGGTTATCTCTTTAATACATAGCTCTATCCTAAAATTGGCTCTTTGACATTTACTTTTAGGTCAGTTTGGTTATTTTAGTTTGGATTTCCATACCTTTGGCCTTGTACATCATTTAACAAGCTTAAGAAATATGCGTATAGGGCTGTAAATTACTACACGGATACATATTGAATATTTATCCTAACAATACAATGAAAATATGTTGATAAATACGCTGTCGAGGTGGTTTTGTTAAGTTGACTTCTTCTATGACACCGGATCTCATGCCTGATTGTTACAATAGTTTTTTCCCTTTAGTTGTTCATCCCGTAAACTTAGTAATCTATTAATATTTGGTATCTTTATATGTTTTTGTTTTATTTTTCACGATTTTTCTGTTCACATTTTGTACATGTAGGTACATAATTTATAACATTTACCTAATATTACCAAAAGGGAGGAGATCAATTAACACAATCCTGATGAGTTTTTGATAAGAGACATTTCCGAATGGTTGTATAGAGTTACCTCAGTACAACTGCCATTGGAACCAGCTTTTATACTTTATGAGCTTTGCACACACTCAAATGACAACAATGAGTGCAGAGTTGCTTATATTCCATTGCAAAGGACCCCGCTTTTGCTTCCCCATTTCAATCCTTTTCGGCTCTTTGGATAAAATGCTCGGTTCGTGAAAGAGAAGTCTCGGGTTGGACCCCCGCCATGGGAACACCGTTGTCCTGTCTTTGGTACGAGACAATAAAACCAAGTTCCGTGTCAAGGGAAGGCGTAGCACCTTAATGACAGCTCACTTCTTCTGGTGGGTCCGTTACAGAGGTATAAATTCCTTTGTAATGACTCAAGCAGATTATATCACTATATACGTGATATAATTGTCGAGTGACATTAAAACGATAAAAATCATCAATCGGCCATCATCATATTTGCCTGTTATTCTTTATTATGTTAAGTATATCAGGATTGTTTTTCATTTTCATGTGAATGCAGTACTGCACCCTAAACTAGAGCTTAAACAATGAAAAATAATCCTTATACATGTATTTATGTATAGGTATCTTGCACGTTTTGTTCGGTCTCTTCCCTTTGGTGCCTTTTTAAATTAGGTCAAAAGTCGCTATGCAGTGGGTGCGTGTCACGAATCCTGAGCAATAGCGTTGTCATGCAACTGTGCACTGCACGGAAGAAATTTCGTGCATTTTTGTTCAAGCTACATAAAAGGGAAATGCGGCATGAATGTAAATATACTGAATTGTGATATCGTTTATGCCTCACTACATTGACATGATATATAAACTGGCTAGTCTGTAAATTGTTCTAAAACGAAGACGTTTCTCTTTCATACAAAGCTCTTTCCTTAGATGTGTTGTTTGGCTCTATCTTTCAGGTCAATTTGGCGGTGAGTTTGCTCTTCAAATGTTTAAGCCTTCATCAGCCCTGAACACAAGTCGTTGAGGTTGCCACGTGGTCCACCAAATCAATGCACGTAAATATATTCTGATATCTGTGATGTATAAACTGAATGATGCACTTAAACAAGATGGTATCATAATACTTACTTGGCCCGTTCCTGTGTTTATATCCACCAATAATCGACATGGGTTCAATGTAGTCCTCCTCAATGCTATACTCGTTCTGTAATTCATTTATGTTTTTCTGCTTCTTCTTAGAATCTGAGCAAAACCAAAACTTGATTATTTCAAATACAATTCGCACAAACCAATCAACAATGTACATTCTAACTATGTATAGATTAGTCTTAAGATTCTGGCAAGCCCTCTGATTAATAACTAACCCTCATAAATAATTGTTTACTCAAATATATAAAAAAGAGCTATATAAAAGCTGGCAGAAATTCCAAGGAATAAGAGCTGGGTCATTATTCTTAGATAGTGCATTGTAGCCCTCCAGTAAATCACACAAACGAAAGTGCGAGATATTTGGTCGTAACGACTCACCAGGAGAAATTAACTGTATGATGTAAAGTCAGTTTAATGAATACAAATGAATGGTTGCAATGTATTATTATTCATTAAATGTATTATTTCCAACCCTGTGCATTTCGGGACAGACTCATGTGTATCCATTTCTTTCTTTCTTTATTTATGTATGATTATACCAGTTATATAACGTTGACTGTATTTTTACGTGGGTTATGTTATAGATATTCCGCCGAAGGGAGTGTGTAGGAGAAATAAAAATTTGTTGATTTGTCTTCTCAAAAAGTAGCATAAGTATCATAGTAGCAACAAATGAATGTACAACAATAGGTCTTAAACATATTTCTGATTTACTATAACTTTCTAAATCATATAGGTTATTTTGTGTCAAAATAAGGGGCGGTTTTCTATTATTTTGCTTAAATTTGAATCTAGCATCGTTATAAAAAGAATATGTTCTATTAAAAATCTGGTATTATTGAATGAAAGTGGTGTAACATTATAAAGCCTACATATAATTCATCTCTATAAGAGCTGTCCTTTCATTGTTTTACAATGATTTGAGAACAAAATAAAAAGGGTAGGGTGATAAAATCTTACTTTGCGTGAAATCTAACCTGGATACATACATATTTTTATTTTGTTTACTAAGTGCAAAAAATCAAGAAAATGATATTTGCACATATTTTTACATTAGCAGCACTCTGAATATCACATATTGATGCATATATTAGTTTTGCAACCAGTGATGCAAACAGCCGTCTCTTTCATTACTCATATAAGGGATTCTACAATTATACTGGGCCATAAAGGAAAAACATTATACTAATTATTATTTATAATCTGTTGATTTACATCAAATTGCCCATGCAATGCAATCTAATAGATGATATGTTTGATTAAGGAATTACCAAAATATTAATGAAGCATGTTAAAACCCCATAATATTGATTTCTTGATCAAATGAGAACAAATACGGAAAGATAATGTTTGAACGTTACCAATTGATCTGTGTCTTGTGTGTTACTCAAATAAAAAGAAAGAATATTTCAAAAAGCACATATTTGTTAAAGAATTTTCTTAGGGATGGATAACACTTAAGTATTGGTTACACCATAGAAATGTATTGGTTATGTTGTAAAACACCAAAAACGGGTGTATAATTTCACGAGGGCGTTCATGCTGTATTACAACATAACACACACTTTTCTATAGGCAAGTTATTCAAGTGGAAAGTAGAAGTTTTAAAAATTAATACGAAAACAAGTAAGGAACAGTTTTGCAACTATGCATATTTCTCTGTACTGAGTTATCCAATGGTAAACTAATCGGCCAATCGGAAGACATTAAGCCATCCGTAGAATTACGATGGTTTTTATAGCTTTTACCCATCGGGTGACTGGCTGCGAAAATAGAAACCAAGGAGGAATGCGGAGATACTGATGACATGACACTATCACAACTAGATCTATCTAACGAACTCGTGTGTACAGCTGCGACAATGGAGACGGAGAATTGCATGGATGGCGAGTGAGGAGGTAATGACGACATCAACACTATCACAACTAGATCTATCTAACGAAATCGTGTGTACAGTTGCAAAAATGGAGACGGAGAATTGCATGGATGACAAATGGGGAAGTATTGACGACATCAGCACTATCTCTACTAACAAATTAGATTGGATGTGATTGTCAGTTTGGAGAAATAATTTTGGGCCAGGTTTGATCAGTTTCTGATGTGTAAAGATGATGGATAAATCCAAACCACAAGTCCAAAATTCATGAAACCATAGGACATACAAAATCAGTGAAAATGAAAAACAAATGGAAAATAACAAAATATGTTTACTTGAAGAGCATATGTGAACCCCTGTGATGGAGTGAGATCAGGTGTTGGAAACTTGGAATTGAATAAAGTACCGCTTACTATTGATAATGATAAGTCTGTAGTAGATAATATCGCATACTGGAAACCATTAACCTAAGAGTGTACGAAAATATAAGCTTCCCTCACTTGAGATGTTAAAAGGTGTATCTATCCGAACAGTAGATTATTTCGCGTACGAGACACCTTTCAATAAAGTGCACAATAAATAGACACACCCCTCAAATGAGATGTTTAAAGAATCCAAAAAGAGATTTTTTTGCGAGATGGACACCTTTCAATTTTGTATGAAAAAAGAAACTTCCTTCAAATGAGATGTCAAAAGACGTGTCAAATGTGCTGCATTCCTGTGTTCCTGATAGTGAAGCAAAGAATTTAGAAATAGAATGATGAGGGTGGTGACAACATAAGTTAAATATTCCTACCAGTAACTGACATGCAGCTATTGTGCCTAATTGCAAGTTTAATAGCTGTTTTTGATGTCCAAAATTTATAAAAATCATTTTTATATGACTGTTTTCAATTTTCTGTTTTAATTGGTTGGCAGATCGAACATATTACTATTTAACATTTACTTAGTTTTAGAAATTTACTCACATTTTCATCATTTTCCAAATGGTATTGCTCTACATTAAAAAGTAAGAAACCGAAACTCGGAAAAACATTAAAAAAAATGTCACAGTGACAGTGCAGATATTAGTGGTATCAAGTATTCTCGTAAGCTATGCTTTATCACCATGTGAAAGTAGATACACAGCAACTGAACAAAATACCTGACACACTTAATAATTGCACTGTTCCTAATTCTATGGTGCATGTAAAGATATACAACAGGCTTTATTGAGAGAAATAAAGGCAACTCATGGTATAAGGTTTTTAGAGTTATCATAACTCTGCTTCATGCAACAGACGAAACAAAATATATGGTATTTAATATAATCATAATTTTTTCTTTGAAAGAAACGCACGTTAAAGAGATGAGGACAGGTGCTAAATCTCCTACTGTCTGGGCGCGGTCCCTCCCGTCAACGAATTTTCTTAATATTTTAATTAATCAATATAAATGGAGAGAACTGTTAACATAAACCTTTCAAATCTATTTTGTCGTAACTCCTCAGCATATTCTTACAAGAGGAAATGTATAAATAACGAAACTATGGAAAATTTAGAAACTTTTAAATTGTAAATTTTACGCAAAGTAAACGTAAAGCGCTATGTGACGTCATCTGATAAAGTGGAAGATGACTTTAAAGAGGCTTAACCTCTACATAAAAGCATTCAACGCTTTGAAGGCAAAGAATTTGAAAATAACTGCAGAGGTTAAGGAATGCATCAGGCGGCAATGTAGGTCATCTAATGGAGAACGGAAACGGAAAGCTCCTGGATTATGGATTTCTTTAATTCGCAAGGAACTAACAACCCTCTATTAAAAGATTCGTCCAATTTGACGCTGCCACCCTCCAAATATAGCGCTGAGTGATCTGACATTAAAAGTTCCTATATTCACTGTTACTTTTTGAAACTAGTGTATTTTTTCGAAGAATGTTTGAAGCAGTTACGACAAAATGAAAATAAAGCAAAGGAAGAAAAGAACTTAATTTAACTTGAATTCTGACTTTAAAATTTATTTAATTGAAAAAATTCATTGACGGCAGGGACCGCATCCAGACAGTAAATCTTCATGACCTTACTTTGAAGTTCTATTTCCCAACTGTATGACATTCTGTCTTTTATAGATATTCCGTGTTGCATTAATTCTAATCTCGTCTTCCTTAAAGGATCTTGCTTTCCCTTGACTCCTTGTCTTTGGTCAAATTTAGACCAGCGTCGTTTGTCGTTCTGAAATAATATTTATTGAATGTATAACCTGATAAAGGTAGATTTGTACAGGAAAAAGTAAAGTTTTTACCATTCAGGAATGCCAGGTTGTTTTGAATATATCAACGAAACAATATTCAAACCCTGAAGAAATCATTCCGTTAAATACCTGGATAAGATTCCTTAAAAAATGAATAGCTCGTTTCCAATGCATATACATTAAAACTGAAACCCATGGATTGCATATGTTTACATGTCAAACCCCTGTTTTGGGTAAATGCATTGCGTAAATTACATTTGATAAATTGATAAACATTGTGCTGCGAATAAATCTGCAACAAAAACAAAATAGAAAAAAAACAAACCAAAAATAAAAAGTTATCAATTTCCCAATCATTTGAATTTCAAAGTTGGTAAATATACATACTCTCTTTGCAAGTTTCAGCATCTCTGCTTCTTTTTCGTAGTCGTCTTCCGTCTTCAAAGAAAGTTCAACTATTTTTTGTTGAACCTGGCTCAAAACTATTCAAAATAGAATAAAATAGTATTTATAGTATTTATCTATTTTAACATGAACGTAAAAATCTCTGTAATCATCAAAAGTATGAATCGAGTGTCATAGATATTGACCTCAGCTCTATATCGTAATCCTAAATTTGATTTTGTGGTATTCACATCTATGAAATAATTATGATAATATCAATATAAGGACCAGCATCAAACATTCACACATTAAAAGTGTAATTGAGATATCATGAACATATGTTAAGGCAAGTCTGTAGGCATGGAAAAATCAAGAATCGCAAGTCAATACTGATTTTCGTGGTATAAATTGCCATCTGAGTCATCTATGTCCAAACTTAAAAATGTCAATGCAAGTTTGACGGCATAGAAAATCATAAAAATGTAAGTCATTACCATATACAGATTTGCAAGAAAAAAGAAGAGTTACTGGCTCAGTTATGTGGCAGAAGTCACCATGGAGCTATACAATACATGAATATAAATAATATACTAGAACATATAACACATTACAAAAATATTTGATTGTAGTGCAATTACGATACCGACTTAGGACGGTAATTTATTCTGACAAAAACCAAACAAATGGTGTGGTTAATAACGTACCGTCTGGGTCATCTATCGCTTGAATTGCGCGAATATTGATGACGATGAGCCAACATGGCGTCTGAGCGTCGTCCGGTTCGTCTCGTATAAAGCTAAGGCCCGCAATACTTTGAAGTTGAAGAGTCTCTTTGTCTATGTTTTGCATTGGTTGTTGTAGCATCAGGCCCATCTGACTCTTCATTTCTTCCATATCAAAAATCTACAAAAAAAATTTATATGATTTTATCAGAATTCAATTTTTTTTTCACATTGAATCAGCTTATTCAAACATGTGGCGTTTTGCAATACGTTAGACATGCATTGGATGAAATCACAATACTATTGTACTAAAATACCAAATTTATATTTAAAAAATCTACTGTATGGAAGGACGTGGCCTAGTGACAGGTGCTCGGCTCCTGATCAAAAGGAGGGGGTTCGAGTCCCGTTCTGGTCATGCCAGTGTCCTGTCTTTTGGATGAGACAGTAAAAACCAAGGTCCCTGTCGTGGTATGCATGGCACATTAAAGGTCCCTCACTGCTTCGGGTGGGTCCGTTGCTAAGGTCAGAATTTGTGTGCCCCGCATCAGACAGATGCCTTCATCATATACGTGAAAAATTCGTGTTGTGACGTTAAACAAAAATCAATCAAAGACCAATATATCAATCAAAAATTTAAAGACATTTTTAAAGAATACACAGATGATAGTAGCAGCGTTGTAAAGTATACTATCTAGTAATGTGTATATAACTTAAAGTTACCCCCGCGGGTTGATTCAGCGGCAATTTTCCTCCACACTCAATAATATCCACTGAAAAACAGTGACGGGCAGGATCGTCTGCTCCCTTGACTATTATAGGGTTTTTACCAAGACGAATCGCTCTGATGCTACCATCCGGATCTCTTCGCAGTTTTACACCCTAAGAACAATGATATTAAGTGTTATTTTGTTATTGTGTTCTACTTGCTGTATAGCATGTCTTTAATTGTGCATCCCATGAAGTGGAACATGTTCCTTTCTGATAATGTAACGTTCTTTGTCTCAACTTTGAGATTTAAAACAACCATGGCGTCAAAATCTTTCAGGTTTTTGTTTTTAAATTCTTTGATTTTTCCCCACTTCAGACTGAAGTATTGATAAATCTAATGTAAAATCGGAAAAGGTCCAGATAATTCCGACCGTAATACCTTCTCTGAAATTGAAATATTTCATTATGATATACGTATTTTAACAATTTGTAAACTCTAGATCTGTACGCCATCTTGGAGTGGTGTGGAACAACTGAAATAGTTGTCTCAGCTGATTAATTATGTTCCTCCGAAAAGGTGTGTTCCATTAACAGAATAAATCTGAACATTCCCAATAATGAAACGCACACAAAGTCTAGAAAAAAGTTAAATGTAAAATATTAAAGTAATTCAATATCACTGTAACACTAACAAGGTGAGGATCTCGGTGGACATCAATGTTTCCCTGGACATACAAGGTAAGATAAGTGCTCTGGAGCCAGTTGTTCGAAATTTTAACCAGTGGTTAAGCTAACCAATGGTTAAATTTCATCTGACTATATATTTTGAGATAAGATGACTTAAAATCATAGTCTATGTACTGATTTGCAGCATATGAAACAAGCTTTGTAAAGCAATTTAGATTTTTATACAGAAATCTTATAAATTAAAGTAATTATCTCTCAAACTTTAACCACTGGTTAGCTTAACCAGCGGCTAAAGTTTCGAACAACAGGCCCTGGAGTAGAAAGCGTCTACCGTTTTGCTAGCCATGCCCCACGAGAGTATCCAAACCTGCTGATTTCTCTCTACACTTTTGCAACGTCTCCCCCAATATATGATGATTTAGAAGAAAGGATATTATCCCTTAGAATTATCTCCTGTAGAAATAAGATGATAAATTAAATTATTTCTTGACAAACAAACACCTGTTAAAGACGCTTCCATTTAGAAAAATTAATAATAGTAACCTCCATGTAGGAGCTTTTTCTGGTCTCACCTCGATTTTATTCAGGTTCTCATTTGAATGAATATGGCACTATACAGGATATTGTCCTTTTATTCCATGGAGTATGAAATATGGTCCTTCTTCATTTTTTACTCAGTATCAAAAGCCATATACACAGAAGCATTTCTGATAATGTACACATGCGCCTAGCCCCCATTAGAAGGTTGTTATTTTATCAAAGAATTTGTTTGTGTTATACCTTGCCTATGTGAGTTCGAATAGTTTCTGTTGTTGCCGTTCGCTGCTCGTTCCTATACACTGCCAGTCCTATCCTGTAAACCGAGAACAATATTGTATGACAAAGTTTGATAGTCAATATGTATTTAGACATGCATGACATTTTCACATTGAAGACGAATGAATAGTAGTGGTACGCGTTGTTTGTTTTGTCCTACGTGCAAATGATTGTCAAACGATTCTTCTTTTTACTGCTATTCATTTGGGACTTTTTTTTGAAGAATGGTAAGACATTTAGCCAAGATGGTGAAAAGAAAAACGTCACGAAGAGAAAGAACAAATACTTACAATAACAAACTGATTATTGAGACAGATTTTGTATTGACCTTGTGTCAGATCAGAAATACTCTTATTATACCCTAAACAATTAAGGTATTAAAATTCAAAATCCTGAAATCTTATAGACATGATCAAGTAAGTATATGCCGCCATCCTCAATAAAACTCATCCAAAAGAGTGAAAATATATTAAAGACATAAAAATAATTATGAAACAAATAATAAAAAGAAATGAAATGAATGACCTGACTTATACGACTGAGCCAATTAGAGAAGACAGAAGACATCTGATCAGGCTATAAGATACAAATCACCAAGGGGCATGCACGTAAAACATGATAATAGTCAATATAACACAAAACATTACAAAAATATTCGATTGTACTGTGCTTACGTTACCGATTCAGTACAGTCAATTTAAGTAAAGAACAAAGCACAACTAAAGCACAAAGGTGATCATAACCAACTTTAAAACGTCTTTTTAGTAAATTTTAAAATTAAGCAGGAGTTTGTAACGTAGGTTCCGATAGTTTCATATCGGAGGGTTCTAAAATTATTACACGCCTTCGACATCGACAGATGATCCCGATATCATCGCTAAGGCCATTGGTTTTGTATTGGGGTCCCTCGAGAACCCAGTACAGATTTTTACTTGAGCGTTGCACGCTGACTAACAGGGCGGTAGGGTCTCTATGACTGGACTTCTCCAAACCTTTTCAGAGGAGACAAGGTCCTGATCCTGGTCCCCTCTGACTATTAGCCGGGACTCCTACTAATCAAGGATCCAAGCTCGCTTACAGACGGATAGAACACGGTTTACTTTACATATTTTGATCACAGCATATCATTCTATAAACGTCTGGTGTGAAAATAGTTTTATGACCTCTCGTATTGAGAAACCTTTTGATCCTTGTTCTCTATATGGATATAATTCATAACTTTTCAATGTGTGTCCTTTAATTGTGCTTTTTTTTTGCAGTGGGTGAGTAGGTGGGCGACCATATTCCGGTTAACCACACCAATTGAGTGACGTTTGTTGCTTTAATTGACCATCCTGTGTCGGTATCCTAACCGCAGCACAATCGAATATTTTTGTAATGTCTTTTTCCCTATATATTTCACTATTATCATGTTTTGTGTGTCCTTGGTGATTTGTATCATACAGCTTTAGCAGATGTCTTTTTTTTCTTTTTAATGGACTTTATGCGGTACCTGTCACCGTCGAACTCTTCATAAGATCCATCTATTGTGACTTCCTTTTCCAGTATGTAAAACTTGGCAACCACTTTGTCGTATTCCAGGTAGAAGATTTTACACCACGCATCGGGATCAAGATATCCTCTTCGCTCGATCACTTGGGACAGACATTCCTATTGCATTAAATGAAAGAGGGAGATATACGACATGTGGACATATGTAATTTCTTGTATTCTAATGAGTAAAAAGTTACGATTACGAACATAAATTCCAAAAACTGTAAATCAAACACCCCTGGAATAATCGATGGCGGGTTCACATGCCACGGAGAAATAAGCATTAATTAATATTTGCTATCGATTTTATGCTCAGGTAATATCTTCTAACGTAACTTGAAAAGCATTCTATGTGTATACTAAATAAAGGATTATGGGAATTGCATAGAAACAAAAATATCTATTCTATTGAATGAAAACAAATGATGAGTTGTCACTGGTACACTTGCAACAAAATACGAATGACGGGAAAGCATGGTAACTTGAGACGACAACGAGTCTCATAGCAAATCGCAAACACTGCAAAGCAATTAATAGAAATTATGACTGATAGGAAAGCTTGGTCCCCTGAGACGAAAACCACTTAGATGGCATGTTACAAGTAGTGTGTATGTCACAAACACATAACACATACCATGAGGTATCTCTAAACAATATATCTTGTATCAGTTAACAGATATGATCAAATGTTATAAATAATAAAATCCTAATAAAATACACGTCCAAAACAAAAAGATATACTCAAATATCATGGGTTTATAATAAAATTCAGAAAATTGCTGTCTATAAACTTTGTATGTTGATGAAATTCAAGTGGTAAGATGTTACTCAGGCGGAAAAACGATATTAAATTACTTACGGCGTTTTATGCAATATGTGACGTACAAAAAAGCATTGTCTCTCTACATTTATAACAACTAGCGATTGCTTTGGATTATGCAGACAACTGTACGTCTCGTCCAGATCTATATGTAAGGAAATCAATAGAACCACACTTCTATTTAAAAGGAGGACATATTCCTAAGTTTGAAGACCATTGCTTTGGTAATCTTTCAAATTACAATCGTATACCTATTTTAAGCTGATCCTTCTCGGAAAGAGTAAAATGTACTTGCATTTTGAAAACTTAATCGGCATTTGTATATAGAGATAGAGGCGAAAGGTCATACACAACCAGTTGTGAAAATCTATTCTAATAAAACAAGACTGTTACCACACAAAAAGTGTTAACATAGCAATTGTACGTTGTTAGAGATCAAGTGTCTGAAATGTAAATTGGTTACTTTTCTCTTTTTTCAGTAAACAGTTGTACAATTCGTAATGTAACACAACTTACCTTTCTTATATCTACTATTTCTACGTTTTCCTGACCATCACTTTCTGCCATACTTTAATGTACATGCCAGTCATTTAATGATACAACACCGAGCACAGCTGCTACTGATTGGATAATACATGCTCATACTAGTTGCAAAAAAATTAAATTACGCCACTTCCGGGTTTCAAGTGACTCGTCTTGATGATACGTGTATAAATGTGTTACTTCGTGTCTGTGGATTTCGGGCGCTTATCTACTACGGCTAACGTTATATCTCCCCAATATATGGTGATTTAAAAGAATAATCGGTGTTATCTCTTGAAATTGTGATGTGTTTGTGATATAGGCACTACTTGTAACTTGCCATCAGAGTAGTTGTTTTCGTCTTAGAGGACCAAAATTTCCTATCACCCTATTTTGTGTCGTTTCCCTTGCAATGTTTGTGATTTGCTATTAGAGTCGTTTTCGTCTCAAGTTACCATGCAAAACAGCGCGGAGGTAGCAATGAATGAATTCTGGAACAACTGAAGTCGTTACTAATATGTTACAAGAGGATTTTTCTTGTCCACCATTATGTTTTATTATTAACTAGTAAAGTCTACAGTCAAGGATAGAATTAAGGACTGATAAAGGAATTTTGCTACTAGTACATGGAAAGTTAACAATGGGGAAAAGTCATCACGTTTGTCATAAATTGAAGTAGTAAGTTTACCATTTCGGTCGACATCAATAAGTAGATCAAATATGAAGCACATGAATCAGATATTGTAGTGTCCTTAGTTTCAAGTTCTTTTGGATATATTGTATGCACGTATGTATCAAAGTTTTTGTTATTTATAGGTAGTACATCATCAATATATCTGAATGAAAATTTAAAGGACAAGGCCAACTGCCTCTTATTTTGACTGATAAGATTTTGTATGAAGTCAATTTCGTACGACGAAAGGAACAAATCGGCTAGCAAAGGAGCACAGTTAGTCCCCATAGGGATTCCGATGGTTTGTTGGAAGACCTGGTCACCGAACACAACATATATATTGTCAATCAGAAAGTCCAGCATGTTTTTGATGTCATCTTCAGAGTACTTATATTTAGATTCAGAGTGGTTTTTCACAAAATATGTATCTGGATATCATAAAACAATAAATTTATATCTGCGTGAACCCTTTATGGTGAAGAAACATTTATCAATAATTCTAAAGAGCCTCTTTTTCAATTTATCATGAGGTATGGTGGTATAAAGTGTAGAAAAATCACAAGTCTTAATGAATTTAATAGATGTCAGATTATGAGATTTTAAGTTTTTCAATAATTCTTTGGAGTTTTTTAGTATCCAAAACTGATTAACACCACTTCGAGAGTAAACCACATCGTAGTACGTCTGAAGTTTCTCCTTAATTGCAGATACTATTTCGGTCAGAAGGGCTGATAGAGGTTTGGTAGAGCATTTACTGGATCCTGCAATGAACCTATGTTTATATGGATCTTTGTGTAATTTAGGGACCCAATACAAAATAGGGTAACTCGAACTCACTATCCTTAGTACATTAGTTAAAGGTACTCAACACTCGTAAGTTATCTGCATTCTGGTGTAGAAGAGTCAATATATGTATTTTCTCTGGCTTCCTCAGTAATGAATAATATTACCAAAATAATTCTAACTCTTATAACTCTTACAAAATACAGGCAACTGGAATGAGAAGGTTTGGTCTTGTCGGACATATAGCTAGGTGGGATACACATCCATTGTTTGGACAAAGCTAGAGCCTTGTCAAAGTAGTAAATTGAATGTATCATTATCTACATACACCGGCGATATTCAGCAAAAGGTAAATATCTATACAATGCACCGCTCGTATCGTTAAAATATACGTGATTTTTTTTTTTCAGACTCGTGAAAGACCACTACAGCGAACATGAATATACACCCACCGTCAAGAAATTATTGGGATGCTGACATTGAGGATATGGTTGTATATTATGCGACAGAGAGATGAAATGATTATACTTACGTGATAAATTCTATTTGTAGATCTCCGTGTACGGTATGGGGAACTGTTTGGATCATCATAGTCTGGACTGAATAAACAGAGGAACATTTGATCAGATACGAATATGATTGATTGAATATTGTTTTACGTCACTCCACGATTATTTCACGTATATGGTGACGGCATCTGCCTGATGCATTGCATACAAATTAAGACCTTTCCCACGGACCCGCCCGAAACAGTGAGGGATCTTTTACGTGACACGCCTACCGTGACACGGGAACTTGGTGTTACTGTCTCAACTGAAAAACAGAACACCGGTGCGCCCAGGGCGGGAGTCGAACCCGGGACCTCTCGATCACCTTATCCACTAGGCATCACTGACTTGATACGAATGTGTTTGGAATTAAGGCAGAAAATTATCTATTTTGTTATCCAATATTGTCTATGATTGTGCTGCTTTTGCGGTGAGTGGGAAGGCGGGCGCCCGTAAACCGGTTAAACACACCAATTGAGTTATGTTTGTTACTTCAATAGACAGTCCTAAGTCGGTATTTTTCGCGTATTTTTGTAATGTTTTCCGTGTATATTCTACTATTATCATGTTTTGTGTGCATGTCCTTGGTGATTTGTGTCATACAGCTTTGTCAGATGTTTTCTGTTTTCTCTCTTAGGAATAGATATGCGATGACATTCAAATCGTCTAATACATAAATACAGTGAACAATACTCACTGTTCATATATATCATTGTTATTGTCGTAAGCGTAGTCTCTGTAGCGAGAATTTTGACCGTGGTTATAATAATGATAATTCTGTTGAGAACGTGAGATGTGTTGTCGGGCTTGCTGTCTCCGTCTTTCTGCAATCTAATATCAAGTAAATATAGAATTTAAAATCTTATGCTAATTTTCTTAACATCTTATAAATTTAGTGTATGGTATATGCTTTAATCATCATGTCCTTTATTGAAACTATTATTAATATATATATTTTTTTGTTATTCAGTTTAGTTTATTTTTGTTTTTACCTTTCATTTATTTATTTATTTATTTATTTACTTATTTTTTATAATTTTTTATTTTCTTGCTAAAAGTCTGTCGCCGTCATATTGGTAAAATCTCGAATATGAAATTTTTGTTTTATTATGTACGTTACTTAGTCTCAATTATTCCTAGCTGTGAAAAGTTTGTTCCTGGCAAATGAATATAGTGTCCAAGTTGCGTTGATATGTTTATGGGTATTTATCGATAGCGACATAAAAAACATGATATTTACTATCACAAAAAGTATGTTAACTACCTCTTTTTGATATTGGGATTTATTATAGTCATTGGTTGATGTCATCATGTGAAATACTTTATCGCCAGCCTTGCTGATGATCTTTCCTAAAATAAATACTTCATCACGCTGTTGATATCTCTTCTCCTGTAATCGTAAGTACCATTTCCGGCATAAGTGCATGCGTACTGTCTTCTGAGCGATAATCACATCATGTATCAAATGCTCTTTGATGCTTTCCAATTGGTCCAATTGCCAATATTTTAGGAACACCTATGTAATGGCGAAATATGAAATCATTTTTAATTTGACAATAACATTGTCCAATTGATGCGATGCTTCTGAGTAACAAAACACAATATTTCATAAGTGGCACTCACATACATTTAGACTGACATGGAACACGTTACTTGCAGATTGATATGAAATATTCTTTTGGAAAAGTATTGTATTTAAACGTGTTATTCGGGCTCAACAAGGTAAGGTGATGAATTTCACTGCAATTGACCGTCCTCAGTCGAAATGGTAACTGCATTATATAATTGCGTATTTTTTGTCTTTTCAGTGTTTATTTTTGTTTGCTCTAAATGTCCATTGAGGCATTTGCCATACAGCGGAGTTAGATATCTTCTAAATCCCTTTTGTGTGTGTGTGCGTCTCTAACTCTTTGTTTTATCAAAGTCGTTTGCATTAAGAATTATTACCAATTTAAAATCGTGCAAGTCCCGGATAGGTATATACATTTCATCAAGAATTTATTATCTATGCCTCTTTTTATGAAAAAAAAGATGAATTCACAATGAAATATTTGATCAAGAGCAACGCCTAGCATGGCTAAATACGCCCGTCGCTTACTTTGGATGGGATCAATGTGAACGTATGTATTTATTACCCCTTAACTTGGATCTCTTTGGTAAAACTTTTATGAAATATTGAAATCCAAAAAAGAAGGGTCCAAGTCCAATAACTCTGTAACGATAAAAAGGAATTAGCTCAAAACTGAAAGGTACATCATTTAAGCATTCTGTATAAGTTTCATGAAAAAACAACTGACGTTTACTTACGTTATCGAGTTACATAGCATCTCCATAGCATCTTATCATGGTAAAAATAAAATCTAAGTTCCATAACGACAAAACAGAATTTGATCAAAATCGAAAGGCGGCTTCCCCTACCCCATTTAAGCATTCTGTTTGAGTTTCATGAAAACAACTGACGTTTACTTAAGTTATCGCGTTCCATAGCATCTTTTCACAGTAAAAATAAAATCCAAGTCCCATAACTCCGGAAAGACAAAATAGAATTTTCTCAAAATCGAAATGCAGCTTCCTCTACACTATTTAAGCATCCTGTATGCGTTTCATGAAAAACAGCTGACGTTTACTAAAGTTATCGTGTTCCACGTTCCATAGCGGAGGGACAGACGGACATCGCCATACCATAATACTCCCCCTCGTTTAATATCACCGATTACCAATCTTTCACTTACCAGTGCAATCTGCTTTCTTGTATATTACATTAGTTTTCACTACCATCGAACACGCAATTTCCTATGGAACATTGGCAGTGAATGTGGCATGCCAGCAATAGACACTCATTCCTTCAGAATAACTGGTCTCATCCCATTTGGGATTCGCAATTATTCTGGGCGAAATCAAGTTACCACCGAATTAGCAGTGCTCTAATAGGACGTTGTTACCTATATTATCAAGAATGTAATAACAGCTAATCAATTACCTTAGTTTGTCCAACTTCACAGTTTGAGATGCCTGCACGATTAGCAATATGTAGACAGGTAATACTGGACAGTTCAACACGCTTAGTGAGATCAAATGCAATAAACTGGTATCTGCAAATCCAACAGAACAATCCCTGATAAGCATAAAGTTAAATCAAGGACCCAAGTGTACCTTGTACAAAAGATATCATCATTTATAGAGGATACAAAAGATCTGACTTGACTTCTACGACCTACTATCACTCAGTAATTTAACATATTCCAAGTGAATCAATGCTCCTCAAACCAACAAAAACTAAAATAATGAAAATCTTATTCAAAACTTTTAACACTTAAAATTTATATAAGCTGTTTAAAACATCAAACTTCAAAAGTCCCATACCTGTGGATGAATTCTTTGAAAAACATTCGTTTTGGATAGCCAAGCCTTCGGATCTTGGTGGTTTCCAGCACACCTGTGCTCCGGAGCTGATTCATCACTAATTTATCGTCAAAGAAACCATATTGCTGCTCGTTGTTTGGTTTGATACACCTATCACAAAACAACACGTTATACAAGTGTTTATGTAACCTTTTATTCAACTTACATGTACATTTACCTTCTGAAAGAAAAAAGAGGAGTTACCGGCTAAGTTATGTGGCAGAAGTCACCATGGAGCTATACAATACATGAATATAAATAATATAATAGAACATATAACACATTACAAAAATATTTGATTGTAGTGCAATTACGATACCGACTTAGGACGGTCATTTAATTTGACAAAAGCCAAACAAATGGTGTGGTTAACCGGTTTACGGGCCCACCTTCCCACTCACCGTAACAGCAGAACAATCAAAAGACGTACATTTAAAAATTTATAAATAATCCTCCATGTAAAGAACAAGGGTCAACAGGTATCGCATATTGAGAGGTCATAAAAATATAAACACGTAAGGTATTGTAAAACACATAATGGTATAAAATATATGCAACATCAACATGATAAACCGTGCTCTGCCAGTCTGAAAGCGAGCTAAGACCCTAGATCTGTAGGAGTCCCGACTAACAGTCAGAGGGGACGAGGTTCAGGGCCATGTCTCCTCTGAAAGAGGTTTGGACAAGGCCCGTCATATAGTCCCCACCGCCCTATTAGTCAGCGTGCAACGTTCAAGTAAAAGTCTGCATAAGGCTGTAGAGGGGCCAAATACAAGACCTATAGTCTTTTTGATGATCTCAATATCATATTGTCTATTTAGGAGACGTTTGACTATTTTATTACATGATAAAATAACGTTATCGGAGCCTTTTACTTTCCTTAGTTTATATACGAGATCACCGTAAAAATTAGGATGGGAAATTCCATTGGATACATACTGTTGAAAAGAAATATTTCCAAATTTAGATAGAAGTTCTGAATAAGATCTGAAGAATTTGCCGAATGTTTTTCTTAGCTTGTGATATCTGTAACCCTGAGTTAAAAGTTTAGTAGTAATTTGTAAATTTCGTTTATGAAAGTCCAAAACATCGGTGCAGCCTCTGACAAATCGAACTAATTGAGATATATAGATACCATATGATGGGAGTCGAGGGACATCGCCATCCAAGTAAGGGAAATTTACAATAGGAAATCCAAAATCCTCACGTTTATCATAAATATTAGTATATATTAGGTTGTTGATAATTTTGATGTTTAAATCTAAGAAAGGTGTAAATTTATCTCAAGTATTAGCTTTATTCAATGTGAGCTCTGGTGGATATATTTCTGATATAAATTGTTCGAATTCAGGGTTGTCGATCACCAAAATGTCATCCAGATATCTGCAAGTATTATTAAATTTGTCAATGAGGTCAAAACGTTTTGACTTTTGAATAGAAACCATAAAATCCCTCTCATAACAATAAAGAAATAAATCTGCTATCAGAGGTGCGCAGTTAGTACCCATAGGAATCCCAACTATTTGTTGATATATCTTGCCATTAAATTGCACAAAAATATTATTCATGAGAAAATCTAGTGCTTTACATAATTCTTTGCAAGTCCAGTATTTATATGAAGTATTTATATGAGTTCAGAACAAGTTAGTGACATTTACTGTTTTAAGTCTAGGAAGTCTTTAGAAACTTATGGCATATACAGACACATCTATTTTCCAAACGGAAGAAAGAAAAGAGTCCAATAACCTGGATGACCGCTGATTACAGGTTGAATTTATATGGAAAATGATCACTATTAAAACAGGATATTGATATAAGTAATCTGTAACTCGGGTGTGACTTTGTATATCTCGTTCATTGGAAGACAAACTAAAAATGCAATAGTAATTATGAGATAAATAATATTTTATCATTTATTAACAAGAAGGCGTAAATTATGTAAAAACATGGTGTCATTCATGTATTTTTAGAAATATATTCGTCAATGTTGTTAGAATTGTTTCACTTTTAAGCGCCAATAGGTATACTCGTGTTTTCTATACCCTGAAGAGAATGAACTTTAAACACAATATGTGTAAATAGCACAAACCTGACGAAATGGGGTTCCGCTTTAGACAGATTCTCCATTAACGTAGATAAAGAATTCTAGAAAATCGAAAATGAATTTTATTTATACATACATGTTTTAAGCTGATTACTAACGATGTTCAACGAATAGATCAAAACAGAATGATAGAAAGACATCAGAAATCACACATTATAAGAACTCCGAAAAGAATTTTAAATATGAAGAACGCAAGCAAATTAATGACAAATGAAGAAATATGTCAATAGATCTGTATTTACTATCTTCGGTTTCGAATTCGAAGTCTTGTGTAATACGAATTGTTTTCTCTTTGTTTGTTATTTCACATATATGACTGCACCGACAGTCTAATACATCTCATAGAGATTTAGAGCTATGCAATGAACCAAGTAAACATAGAGAGGAATCCGTCAAGTATCGTCGTCTGATGCATATAGGAATCCCTCTTTATTAAGATACTAAGGAGATTCCATTTGGGACTGAGTCTTTCGCATTGAGATATTTTAGGAGTCTCCGCTAGGAATCAGCTCTTTAGAATTTTGAGATGACTCCACGGGAACCTCAGGCCTGATGATTAGGAATTTCCACTAGGAATCAGTTTTTTAGGATGTTGTTTCTAGCAAGCAGGAGATGCTCACTCTCCCCTGGCACCTGATCTCACTCCATCACAGGGGTTCACATATGCTCTTCAAGTAGACATATTTTGTTATTTTCCATTGGAGGTGACTCCAATTGGACTCAGGCCTGATGATTAGGAGTCTTCGCAAGGAATCAGTTTTTTAGGATTCTGAGGTGACTTCATCGGGGCTCAGGCCTGATGATTAGGAAACAGTTCTTTACGATTCTGAGGTGACACTACTGGGACTCAGGCCTGATGATTAGGAGTCTCCGCTAGGAATCAGTTCTTTAATATTCTCAGGTGACTCCACTACTGGGATTCAGGCCTGATGATTAGGAGTCTCCGCTAGGAATCAGTTCTTTAATATTCTCAGTTGACTCCACTGGGACTCAGGCCTGATGATTAGAAGTCTCCGCTAGGAATCAGTTCTTTAGTATTCTCAGGTGACTCCACTGGGACTCAAGCCTGATGATTAGGAGTCTCCGCTAGGAAACAGTTCTTTAATATTCTCAGGTGACTCTACTGGGACTCAGGCCTGATGATTAGGAGTCTCCGCTAGGAATCAGTTCTTTAATATTCTGAGGTGACTCCACTGGGACTCAGGCCTGATGATTAGGAGTCTCCGCTAGGAATCAGTTCTTTAATATTCTGAGGTGACTCCACTGGGACTCAGGCTTGATGTGTAGGAGTCTCCGCTAGGAATCAGTTCTTTCGTATTCTGAGGTGACTCCACTGGGACTCAGGCCTGATGTGTAGGAGTCTCCGCTAGGAATCAGTTCTAAGGATACTGAAGCAACTCAGTCTTGATTATCAGGATATTAACGATACTTGGGAGGCTTCGCTAGGATTCAGACATTCTTGTTAACATACAGCGGAAGTTCTTATTATATAAGAATAAATACAAATATAAATATATAGATATCAAAACTGTATCATTTAAACGGCATATATACATACTCGAAATGTCTGGCTCGCTGTAGTTATATTGCCTCTGGGAACCTCAGGGAGGGGCCGTTCAGGAAGGGGCCGCTCTTTCATTCTACAAAAGGATGAGACATGACATGATGATGCTTATAAGTCTATGAAACATATACAATACGTATACTGACAGCATCGCTTGTCCTTGTTTTATGCCAGACCGTTATAATTTCAAAAATATAATGGAACTCAATTTTATGTGGTATAGAACACCACCGTACTGGAAGAAATTCTACAAACAGACCACAAACAGAACAATTGAAGTCGTTCATGATTATTTTATTATTTTTTCACCCATAATTCAATACAATTATCGGTGCATTTTTGAAAGTTTATATATTGCCTAGCTTCCTTATTCTCTGCAGGGCAGACTTTAAGTAATGGTTAAGGATTTGACTTCTGGTGCAAGTAATCCGAGTCTGATTTCTGAATTGCACTACCATCATAACAAAACTCTTCTACTCCCATGGTGCCGTATGATTTAAAATTCGACAAAAGCGGTTAGAATCCTAATTACATATATCATTAACAAACATTTACATACATTTTTTATAATTCTCATAAATCAAGACCGTGCCATCAGAGGTAAAAATCATCATCATGCATCTACACCAGTTTTTATTGTAGTGCATGTGTAGTGTTCATAGGTGTATATTTTAACGGTGTTATCCTCTTTATTGTAATTTTACATTCGACAATAAACTGTGAGGAAAATTTAAGGTCAGTACTCACTTTTCTTTTATCTTTTTTCCAGCTCGCTTTGAGAGTGTTTCGCCAGGTCCTAGTGTTGGAATGTTTGGTTTATTCCATTGCGGGACAATCCAAGTATCCCTTGAACGAGCTTGTTCTCTGCAAGTGTAAATGAATCTATAAATAGTGACATACTGACTGTTATAAATCACAAAATGATCTGTAATCGGGTATTATTTTTACTGGTTGTGTTCTATTTTTTATCATCATTTTCATTTGCATCAGCATGCTGTGTAAATTTGTAATGCCTTCTCTGATTCAAATGAGAGACACTTACCACCAGATTTATGGATCATATCACTTTTCAATTAAAGTCATTTTCTAAATAATATCTGTTGTTTAAACTAAAAAAATTTTAAAAGTCAGATGATGATTATACTTACGATTGTAAGGTTCCAGTTCCCGTTATCTGACCAAGAAATAATTCATTCACCAGTCTATTATGACTATTCTCCATCAATGAAATGAAATTTTGTCCCAGTGTTTCACGATTCTTCTCTATGAAACCGTCTGCTGTATACTGTACCTATACCAGTATGGTATAATAATAATAATAATAATAATAATAATAATAATAATAATAATAATAATAATAATAATAATAATAATAATCGATCGATCCTATAGGTTACATCAGATGTAACAGAAATCAGACTTCGTTTCTTAATCAGTGTCAATCACAATCTTTTACATAACATTTTAATGAAGTAACTGTTTACCTGTCCTGCATAATGAATAACTGTGAATACTGTCCCCCGTTCTTTAGATTTCTTGTAATTGGGGTGTTTTGAGAACTGTTTATCCAGCTTTTCCACCAATCCTAGATCTGTAGATGGTTGTAAGCGACACTCGTCTTCCAGTGTTGACAGTATACTAAGAGGACGCTAAAACATTCAGAAGTAGTGAAAATAAAGTGTAGGAAAAAAACGCAAGGATGATCCATGAAGCACATTAACTAACTGTACAACCAGTTTATAAAAATACATAAAAACCTTGTTTGTGAATTAAGAGGAAAGTTGTAAATCAATCACATGACGCCAAATCCATCTCATTAAGCTAAAACGATGGAAAATGGGATTAACCAGCTAAAAGTCTCCGAGTTCTACAATGCCTTTTATGAGAAGTCCAAAAATTTCCAGAAGTATGATATGGGTTACGACTTTGGTTTTATAGTAGGTGAAAATGCAAATTTTGAGTCATATATTACTAATATTATTGTAATTATATGAATATCAGCATTTGAATTCATTGAAGAAACATAGATAGATGAAAGATCTTTAATTATTTCTCACTATAGGTAATAATAATAATAAAACAGGAGAGCGAAAGATGAGTTTTGACTTAGAAACTGAAGGAAAATTACGAGGGTTATAACTCATTGAAAGTCACTTGTCTGAATCATCTCAGTGTTTGTGAATTAACTCCAATGAATAAACACATAGAGGACGTTACAAATCTGTTCGATTACATTGTACTCACGATGCCGACTTTAGACGGTCAAATGACCAACACTCACACTACATGCACTATTTAGTGGCAAGTAAAAAAACGAATAACCACTATACCAACCGTGTTCTTGATGTCACGACGATTTCCAAAATGTGTTCGATTACCTTGTACACCATATTATAATCCTGTGTACCCGATCGGATAAATTTATACAACGTACCTTCAGGAAGAGATTGAGAATGTCTTTGTTGTTTGTGAATTTAATCTTAGGAGGTTTAATGCCTTCTTCTTGGTATTCTCCTAGTTCCCAAGTGAATATGTAAGAATTGAAGTAAAATTGCAGTTGTTCGTTTGCAATGTTTATACACAATTGTTCAAAACTGTTCACAGGAAAATTTTCAAATCCCGCCATGTCTAAAAGACCGACAATTCCACGTGTGTTCCTGAAAACGGCAAACAGCATAGTATGAGGATAAAAACCGAGTGCGTGTTATTATTCAGTAACCCAAGAAGACAAAAGACATCTAACCAAACTGTATAATACAAACCACCAAGAACATGTACATATAACATTATAATCATAGTGTACAATATATAAAGTAAGTACATTCCTGGAAGAAAACTCCCATAACACCAAGTCTGAAATATATAATGAGAGTGTACGGTTTAATATCTTTTAAAGAGGTGATGACGAAATGGAAGAATATACACAGCTTTTGCTTTGTTTTGGTTTTCTTTTCAGAAGGTTTTTTGTTTTTGTTTTTGTATTTTTTTTAACATTGATATCAGGTTAGTATACTGAAGAACGAGAAATGGTACAACAATCTACAGATGTATTTCAATAATTAAATAACCTTTAATTCGCAAATCTTCAAGTCATACCTTGAGTTGAAACCCTCTGTACCTAATGTCCGGTTAACATACTGGACTATCCAGGAGAATAATCGACTATAGAGCGCTCTGGCTAAGGCATCACGACCATCACATGCCTCTACTACCGACTTCAAGCGAACCATCCTCTCACCTAATGTAAATGTGTGTGAGAATGAAATTCAATTTTTTTATAGCTTAGACAGTTGTTACCAATACGATGAACTTTAAAAAAAAATCCAGCAGTTTGATACCCGGGAGAATTTACAATATGGTTTATACTTGCATTGTAAAACTCCCTCATCAGTTATCCTACAACTACACAAAGAATTCACCAAATGAGTAAATCCAGTGTCTTCACACCTGTCCAATGCTTTTATACAGCATGCAGTGTGACATCAATGCGTACAAGAAAGTTAAATATCGTATCAAATGATTAATTTTTATGCTACTTGGATCAGGATGAAGTTTAAGAATTTATTTTGAATTCCACGAACGACATAACACGCATGCAGAACCATAAGCTACGTAGAAGCTACATATAGCTATATTCCACATAGGGGTATTCACTGTTTCGTTTATTACTTTGATTACTGAGATAACCGTTGGGCCAATTGCTAGTAAACACCACAAAAGGTTTATGTTACCTATATTACGTTTGCCATGGATTAGTGATTGAGAAATTCAAAGTACCTGGAGAAAAAAATATCGATCTGCAACAGATGCATGAGCATAAAGAAATTTACGGAAATGAAAACATGCAGTAATACATGCATGCATACACAACAATGAGTGATCACCTTGTGTAACTTAATATTACCTCTTACAAAGGCGGTGATTGATAGAAGAATATTGACCATGTCATCAGCTTGTACAGAAAGCAGCCGGCTGGCTACAAACAGAAGAAATAGCTCCCAGTTAAGATATAACCAAATGCAATGAAACGAGTTTTGAACAATGTAGTATTCCATGTGAATATAAACATAAAAACTCAGGAAAATGGACTAAATAAGGACCTCTCCCGACACACAGTTGGGGTCCAATGCTGAGAAGGAGTAAACATTTCATACTGACCATATTCTCTATAAGTTTATAGTTATTAAAACAAAACATCATCATATTGCATCATCATATGGTGTTACACAATGAAGGTTTATCTAAGTTCCTCTCTCTCTCTCTCTCTCTCATCAAAGATGTCTTTAGCATGATAACACAAGTTTATCTCAGAATTACATAATATTGATGAGATGTATTTCATATAACATATATAATTTATTATAAGATTTGTGATTATAAGTATATAATTCATATCATATTACCGTAATCCACTGCTTCCTCATTCAATATGATTACTTGACGGAGTTCAGGGTCTTCAGCAAAGTCTACATTGCACAGGTGGAGGATGCCGGCAAGAATGGCAAACAGTAACTCTATCATCTACATTAAAATGTATTCAATTTTAAAAGTAAATGAATAAAATGTTAATATAAGGACTCTGGCGTTTGTTTTTCAAGCTTTGTCAGCTTCAATAAAATTTGAAACTCATAAAACATTAAAAATCAGTAAGATATGTCCTGCTCTAACTATATCCATGCAGTAAAACGTTTGTAAATCGGATGTTATTTTGCATTTACCATTTTGCGAAGTTTAAAAACCAGTACCATAAATGCAATGAAAGGTTGAAAGAACCTTCTAGGGGAAAAGATGTGGATCAACTTAATTCTAATATTATAAAAAGCAACATATGCAGATGGTTCAAAAGTCTTCAAATTACACATATTTCAAACTCACCTGTTCGGAAAATCCCATTTTCTGAATGATATTCTTGAGATCAAACATCGCCTGCATGTTGACATCGAAGTCCATCTTGCTAGTGAACACAGGCATTCTATGAGCGGGATCCACAATTCTAAAAATATGAAGGAAAACCCATTTAGATCGAATCGTAGAAATATATGTCCTCTTTTTTCTTTGGTATGTATTTTGACATAGTAGTGAATGTTACATATGCAGTGTTCAAACCCTTACTAGTCTCCAGTTTTAATGGAAAATAACTTAATTAATTGACCGCTCTACGTCGATTATCATATTGACTCTTCTCTTGTTTTCTGTTTATGGAGGTACATTATTTCCTATTGTCTATGTTTGTTCCCTGGAATATTATATATGGAATGTTTATATTGTTTAAACTGTCAATCCTCTGTACAATTCACTATTGTTGTGTTTTTGCGAATTTTTTTCAAACGTATTGTATCGCTTTGTTATGTTAACTTCCTCAAACGCCTCTTGACTCAGATAATAAACACATAACATATGCATTGTCGAAGGTAGTGTGTCAGAATCTTGACTGAGTATTGTAAAAATACATCATATGCGTTATAGAAGTAAGTGTATTATAATTTTGACGTAGTATTGTATGAATATATCATATGCGTAATGGAAGTAAGTGTGTTATAATTATTTTGATTTAATATTGTATAAATACATCATATGCATTATGGAAGTAAGTGTATTATAATGTTGACATAGCCTTGTATAAATTAATATTATTTGCGTAGTGTGCCGATATTTAATTTCTGATAGAAAGGCATTGTACCTAAACTTCTCGGGTCTCCCAAGGAAATATCTGTGTTTCTCTCTTTCCGTCAGACCAGCGAACATGTAATAGAATATATGAAATGAACGCTCTCCAGGGCCAGTATGAACAACACGTGATTTCTCTAGCATGTGCTCCGTGATCCGTGCTAGAAGGACAAGTATAAGGGGTTTTTCATGATGTGATTGACTGAATTTGTACGAAGTGTTACTTTGGAATAATACATTTCAAACTCATATGAATAATACATTCTGTAGAAAGAATTTCAAACTGAAATAAAAAGGATTCCTGTAAATTTATTGTAAATTTTATAAATAACTCGTTTAAAATTATTCCTTGAAATTAAGGAAGTAAGAAATAAAATAAAAAGATTTTATAACTGGCAGAATGATACCTCCTTGTAATACTCCGTCTTCTGTGAATTCTAATTCAATCAGTTTGCCAAATCTACTTGAATTCTTATTCAGGACGGTTTGTGCATTACCAAAAGCCTCTAACAGAGGATTTACCTGTGTAAATGAAAAAAGAAAAACATGATAAGCGAAAGACAGATCTTAAATCTACTCTTGATGGCTCGAACTCGAAGGGCCCTTTTATATCAGTTCGAATTAAGCGAAGGTTCAGTTTGAGAAGTGTATTCATGTATAGAAATCAGACTAAAATCATCAGTTCAAACTAATAAGAAATTTGACTTATGGCTGTACGAGTAAACGAGGGTCGACTTTTTCAAGCATCAGAAGAATAAAACTTTTTTGCATTGTCTTTGTCATTTGCTGTTTACTGTTTAATATCATGACGCAGCCAGTACGAGGGTACACTGTGAGGCCTTCCAATGTTGTGATAGATTTATTTATTTAATATTCCGTTTTAGTTTGTAAATTTTGTATCTATATCGTGTACAATCCATTATGTTGTGTATGACATTCTTTTGACTATCACTGCCATATCTTTGCCGCTGATAATTTTTTTATTCAGGATGACGTTAATATTTGATTTCCCTATCTTGTTTGTCAGAATAATGCATCAATTTGTAAAAGTTTTTTGTTGGTTTCTAGTTTATCTTTCATCGTTTTATATATTTACTTGAATACTTAATTGCAAAATGCATAATTATGCTATACAAAAGTAAGCATTGCTCTTACCTCAACAATCTTTTGATGAAGGTTGCCCATTCTTTCTGATTTCGACATCCTAACAACTTGCGCTATCATCATTTTAGTACATTCTGTTTTGCCTATATTGTAATCACAAAAGGAAAGCATTGCAATTGATGTATTTCTTTAACTTTAAATAACTTTTCGAAGATGAAAGGAATATTATTAATTATCACCAAAGAGTTGTATGCCCCCGAGTGGATAGATCGGAGCGTATAGCTTTTGTCTTGTCTGTCTGTTTGTCTGTAAACTACTTTAACCTTAAAACACAACTCTTCAACTATACCAGCCAGCGCTTTCATATTTCATATGCATATTCCATGGGACAAGACCTTTCATTATGACATTGTTGTCTTGACAGTCACGTTTAACCCCACTCTTAAGAAATAAATCATTGGCCAT